>OV651820.1:42835594-42903094 GCA_927349885.1 Psylliodes chrysocephalus | reverse complement strand
TAGACTGCATTTATTAAATAGTGGTTTTTTAATTCTTATTGTGGAAATTCCACATATTTTTGCTATTTATATTATTTTAAATCGTGAAATAGCGGCTCTTTGCCAAGTAAAATAATTGTTTAGCAAATTTTGACCATTTAGTATTAGTAACTGTTAACCAAGTTTTACTTGAGCCATTTGGTTTACCACTTATTTCTTCTGAAAACATAATAATTTTTAATTTAATAAAAAATTTAATTTATTTTTGAATTTATAAAAGTAAAATATTGACAACTATATAAAGATTGCTAAAATATTTTTGTATATAAAATTATATGCTTCAGGTTTCTGTTGTTGTTTTTGTTCTGTCTTGTTTTTTTTGTTGGAGCGTAGCAACGGCAGTCATATACCAATAAAAACTCCCAGGCGGATATTTTGGTAAGAAATAGAGATATTTTAATTCTGTAAAAGCCAGATCATGAAGCACTATGAGAGCTTCAATTTTAGATATAAATTAATTTTTAATTGGTCAATATGTAGATGGCGCTTCGCTCAATATTTTTTTTTTTTTTTTTCGATGGAAGGATCTTTCTTATATAGCGAATCTTGTAAAAAATGCATTTTTAAGCAGATTTTTTCTATGAACTAATTCGATTAATCTAGCCATTTTCGATATACAGAGTGGGCCACGCCAAACAGTTTCACCCTGTTATTTAGCTTTATTCATTACATTTTAGGAAAATGCTACAGCTAGTCGATTTTTATTCCAAATTAAACATATTTTTACAATACAGACATCTGTCATGTAACTACTCCCTTCCTTCCATTTCTCCAACCCCTAATTTCAAAAAGGGAATGTACCATGTTCGGTACATCATGGAAAAGGTAATTTTATGGGGAATTCATAAATATGACTGTTTATTGCGATAATTTTAATTTTAAAAGAAAACTGTATCGTATTATAAAGTGTGATACCTTATTTGAAAGCGAATTTAATTACTAATTGAATGTATCACATAAAATTATTATAAATATCTTCATATTGCACTTGCAACAAAATAAAGTTAGTAATAATGTTTAAAAATAATGCATGAGGATATTTATATTAATGTTATATCGTGCATTGAATTAGTAATAAAATTGCTTTTAAATGAAGTGTCGCAGCACTTTATAATACGTTACAGTTGTTTAATCCGATAGAGGGCCCTAAAATTAAAAGTATCTCAATAAACAGTCATATTTCTGAATTCCCCATAAAATTATCTTTTTAATGATGTACTACACATGGTAGGGTCACACTTTTTAATATGTAATAGTTTTTATCTCGCTATAGGGCGCTAACATTTAAGTAACACAATGTACAGTGATATTTTTGCACCCCCATAAAGTTACCTTTTCATTGATGTGCCATGCATGGTACATTATCTATTTAAAATTAAGAGGTTGGATAAGTCCAAGGGAGGGGGTTGACACGTGACAGATGTCTGTATTGTGAAAATGTGTCCAATTTGAAATAAAAATCGACCAGTTAAAGCATTTTCTTAAAATCCAATGATTATTTCCCAAAAACAGGATGAAACTGTTTTGAGTGGACCACTCTGTATATCAAAATTGGCTAGATTTATCGAATTAGTTCATAGAACAAAATATGCTTAAAAATACATTTTTTACATAAAAAAGAGCCTCCCATTGAAAAAAAAAATCATTGAGCGCAGCGCCATCTACCTATTGAACTATTTAAAATCTATTTATATACAAAAATAGAGCTCTGTTAGTGCTCTGTAACCTGGCTTTTACAAAATTAAAATATCTCTTTACTAGGGCTACAATAGAAAAAGAAGCTATTATTATGCAAGCAATAAATAAGGTTGCTGTTTTAGGTATTAAAACAGCATGAGAAGTCACAGATTATTATATTATGCCATACAGAATCCTAGCACGTTACTGTAAACTGCACAAAGAAAAACAAGAAGGGCGATCTTTTAGAATTGGCAAAAAAAACAGACAGGTAAATAACTAACAACGTGACTTAAAAAAAGCTGGGCCATCTTCAAGTTCAAACATTATCTGAACTCGAACAAATTAGACCCTTGCCGAGAGCTGCAGCAAAATTCTCAGTTGATAACAGAAAAGGAAAAAAGAAGAGAACTGCAGCCATTTTAAATGATACTCCGATAAAAGATCAGTTAATGGCAGAAAAGGAGGCAATTTAAAGGAAAAAGACGGAAATTGCTGGAAGAAAGGCAAAACGGGAAAAGAAAAAGAGAGATAAAGAAGCAAGCAAACACAGAAAATCTAACAAAAATCCAACAAGCTAAAAAGCAAATATTTTCAAAGAAAAAAAAAAGAATAAAAGCGAAACTTCTGAAGAGGAAAAAGACTGCTGCTGTCTGATATGTTTAGACAGTTTTGCAAATAGCTGTCCTAAAGAACAATGGGTAAAATGTACAAAATGTAATGGATGGGCTCATGAAGCTTCTGCTAATGGATATACACCGCTCTAAATCTGTGAGAATTGTGATTCAGACGATGCTAAAAATCATAACTTTTTGGTGTTATTTTTTGTAGTTTTAGGTAAATAATATTTTGTTAACAAATAATATCATGTCTTAGTATGTTCAAACCAATCCCAAAGGTTGAACCAACCAACCCGAAAGGTTATGCCAACCAACCCCACAGGTTGTATTAACCAGCCCCGTAACAGGGATTGTGTGTACATAACGGGTTGCCAAAACCTTCACGGGTGGTTTGAAGTCTGTTTAACCGTGATATGTTCCTTCAGTCATCCAAAGTCGAAATAAACAATTTTCAGCCAAAACCACCGGGCTATTTTTGAGTGAAGCCGTTTTTCGCGAAAAAATCAATTTTTAACATGGAAACAATTGTAGGCGAGGAGATGAAAAAAATCTCAAATAAGAGATCACTCTTTCAAATATTTTTGTTGTCCCACCCACTTCGATAGCTGGAAATAAGTGAAAAATGAACAATGAGTTTTATTATTAGAAGTATAACGAGGATTTTTATTCTGTACTAAATGTTTTTAAGCCGGATTCAACGATTTTTCGAGATTTTGTTGCAACCCTCACTGCACTAGCGATTCCAAGGGCAACTTTTCCACTTAGGTTAAATCTTACAGATTATGACTATTATATGCAACCACGGTATCATATAATCTTTGACCATAGCTCGAATGATTTTCTGAGACACAATATTTTGACCACAAGGTATTTAAATCAAAATGAACTGATTCCATTGCCTGCTCGTTGTAAAAACCTAATCCAATTTGTTTGTCGTCACAAAAATCTTCAATGTGGTGAAACACGACATGAACTTTGGGCGTCACTGGCAAATCCGAAGCTAAATAATTAATTGTGAATTTTTCTATGCTCTTGGAGAAACCGTCTAACAAAGCGGTTGAGAAACACTTTACAACCACTTCGTTGAAAACCTGAAGAACTTGTGCGTGTTTTAGGCACTGCAGGCAGCAAAACTGGCGAAGGACGTCCACTCATTTTAACAATATCCTACACGAGTTTCCCTTAAATCCAGAGCCACCATGGGTTACTTCTCTTTCTACACCGCATGTTTTCAATCACTTATTGGTGTCAACTTCGCATTCTTTCGCCATGACTCCGACTATTGTATTTACTACTCCTAGCATTAAATGGAGTTCAGGTGGAGGGATAATGTTAATAATTCTCTTGTCATCGTCGGTGGAAAGTATTGAGGGTTTTATACAGTTTTTATAATCCTTGGCATTTTTGAAGATTGCGTCATTCGCTGTCCAGTTCTCATAATTTGCCAGACAATTTCCTATTGTGCGATAAGATCCGCAATCCTTAAGGTTTGTCTTGTGTACATCACACCATGTACATGGATGCGATGCTGAGTGGGCCATGAGACCGGAAAGGATGTTTGCCAATTTCAGATCAGTGGCTATTGTTCCATCAAAATTGTTGATTTGTAAGAGATTCCATAGAGCGGCGACATTATCGTAATTTTCTTGAGTGCATTTTCCAATAACCAATATAAAAAGTCTTTTAACATCAGAATCCTTTAAATCATTTGCTAAAACATCGTCTGTATATCTCTGCCTTTTCTCAGGGACAACTTCTTCTTCATTCAAATTTCGCGTTAGCACTGAGCAGCACACTTTCAAAAATCCACCTCCACCGTCAACTCCAAATTTCGACTGAATATTTCGTTCTAGTCTCTTTTCTTACACGTACTGCAAAAAACCATGAACATCGCTACAAAAAACGACCGTTTTTGGTGTTTCTTCCAGCTCCTTTCCTTTAATTTTCACGAAATCAAACTCAAATTCACATTTGAAGAATGTTTCAACGTAATGATTTTTGGCATGTAGGTACGTTTTTAAGCCGGATTCAACGATTTTTCGAGATTTTGTTGCAACCCTCACTGCACTAGCGATTCCAATGGCAACTTTTCCACTCAGGTTAAATCTGGTCCCTATTTTAGAGAAGTCCTCAACTGAAATCACTCTGGGAGCAACATTTTCTTGGGTATTTCTATAAACTTTTAGAAGATCCAGGTTCACTGTCAGGACTTTGGTCTGAGGTACGATTGATTTGCAAATCTTTGATGAGCACGCTCACAAGTTGTTCCTTCTCTTTCACTTCTAGATTGTCTAGCCAGAAGACACAAGTAGCACATGCAAGGTTTTTGGGCCCTTGTCATGATTTGCTCCCCGTTGAACACCGAAAAGTCTGGTAAATTCAATTCCTCTAAATATCCGTTAGGATTGTAGTCACTTATTTTTTTATACACAATTTTTCTACAGTTTAAACACAGTACATTTGGAAGTCTGGAATCGTCCAAGTGTTAGTCAACTTTGCCATTTGTCACTTTTTAAAGATGTTTCTGCAGTGTCCCGTTTATTTCATGGAAGTATTTTTTTTTCTTGAGACAAATTAGACACAACTTTTTCCGATTTTCTTCATGAGACAAAGAATGATTAGCGTGCCGTTGGATTTGAAATGCCATTTCAACGCGGTTCAGTGATACTTCTTCTATGCCCTCAGGGCGAATACTAAATAATAAAATTAAATATAAAAAAAGCAAAACAACAGGTCATTGAACCGGCCTACTGGACAATAACAACATCACAAATACACACATACACACACATCGCTGTACAAAAAATGTGCACAGAACATTCACATAAACAGAATAATAGCACCAAATGTAAACAAATCCTAAACGTTTGAGAGGATTCACAACAATAAAGATTTTTGAATTGAGTAAAATAGCTACCAGGATCGCGAACATTTTTTTTTTCAACATTTCAATTATATAATTTGCGGAAAAATGGCCTCATTAAAAAATAGCCCAGTGGTTTGAGCTGAAAATTGCTTATTTCTACTTGGAATGACTGAAGGAACAAATCCCTGAAAGAAAATTTCATGTCCCAGGACTTCGCGGTTAAACCAAGTTCAAACCACCCGTGCCTTATATTTAAAATTCTAACGAACATGATTATGTATAACAGTAGCCAAAACTACAGGCAATATTGTTGTACAGATCTTATTAAAATTGACGAAAAAAAATTGAAATATGAAAAGTGAGCCAACCAGCCCCGGTCTCCTATAGCTTGTTTATGTTATGTCAGTAAAAAGGAACGCTGAAATGATTTTTCTTACTTTCTCATTATCAAGACCTAAATGGGAAATAAGTATTGAGTGCGCTGTAGTGAATTTCGGTAATCAAAAAATTTTATTTTGTTAATGTTAATTTTTGCAATAAATCGGAAAACATTTAATACACTAATATATTACAAATTTTTTTTTTTGAAAACTGAAGGATTCGAAAGTCAGATAGTTAACTTAACTATTTAGCTAAAAAATATTAATAGCAGTGCTGATAGCTAAAAATAATAAATAGGTAACGATTGTACAATTGAACTTTTCTTTTGAAGCTCAGTTATAACAGTAACTCAAATTATGTAAACTTCTACAAATGGAAATATCTTACCTTGTCAATATTAATCTCCATACCTTCAAAATCTGAAACAAAAATAAGTATCTTAATTAAAACGACCTTAAAGAAATTTTCTAAAAACATTTAGATTAAAATAATTCTATTAGTATCATAAAACATTGTATTTCTTAGATAACTTATTCACTAATTGTATGTACAGATTATTTTCAGAAAAATTTAAGTGCAATAAACGAAACTTTAACGACCGTTCATTGACGAATGCTTCGAAGAAACACTCAAGTCAAAAATTTATCTACAAAAAATATCTCGAAACGTGGTCACAATTTTATTATCAAAGCCTTCTTGAGAAAACGTGATGAAGTAAATTAGTTTTAAAGAAAAATAAGAAATACTTGTTAGAGATATGGAATATCAGGTAATAATCAAGTAATTTACTTTAACGTTTAACAAAAAAGACAAATATTGTTAAAATAACGTTGTAGAGAAATTATTATTTTGATTATCTAGTGCAATATTGTAGAGGTTAAAAGTCATTTGCTTCTGATAACTACAGCGCAATCATCGAACCATTAAAAGGTGCAATGTTTTGAGGGATAATAAAATTATGGAAGATTATATAAGTGTTACTTTCTTCCTTTCGGTATTATATACAGGGAATTTCAATGAAAAATATCCACCCAATTAATTTAATGGCGAGACTTTCATGAAAAAGTACAAAAAATAGTTAGGAACACGTCATAGGAAAAAATAGAAGTGAAAAAAGGAAAAAAAAATGGAAATAAAGAGCTTAATTCCAAATAATTCATTTAACATCTCAAATAAAAGTCGAAAAGTGGGTTAAAATGTTTCTTTGACTATCCAATAAAGGCAACTATTTTGACATTTTTCTTGTGGTGAATGGGGTAAAACTACTGACTAAAATAAGTTTCACATAAATATCGATTGTTTCTTATTGCGCTGTTGTCAGATGTTACACTTTTTTCGATAACGAAATAACGTAAGTAATTGCATTACTACTGTTAAGAACGCCGCAAAGTTGGCAGCAATGTATAATCAGAATATTGTATTTTTTCCAAGGACGCTTGGAATGTGAACTTTTGTTGGCTTCAAAAATTTTGTAAACAATCTAATCTTGGTTATAAATCTCTGGAGAGTTTTCATTGAAATTCCCTGAATTATTGTATTGTAATATTATAATATTTGCAGTTATACGTATATCTAGAAATTACTTTGAATTCACTGGAATACAAAAATTAAAAAAATAAACAGGGCTGTTAACGAAGCAGATGTAGACAGTAAAACAAAGCAATGATTTGCTTTCCTAGAATGTAAAAAAATATTTTCCTACGACCTCTTTGAAAAGTGGCGAAGCGGCAATTTTGACGATTAGCATGACCGTGAAGTGTAAAGGTACACTCATCAGAATACAAAACATGTTCTAATTGTATCACCATATTAACATTGCCATCCATCATTTGTTCCAGAGCTGGGACGAATCCTCAAAAAATTGATTCGAATCACGAATCCGTATCCTTTTTGCAAGTGATTCGAATCCATTTTTTCGGATCACGAATACGAATCACTGTTAGTGTCATACCATGGTATTATGTATGCTTCCGAATCTAATATCAATATCAACTATGTGTCTATTACGGACTATGACTTGCATACAAATGGTAGATACAAGAAGATGTTAAAAAAAATAAACTTACTTTTCTTTTCTATAAATAGGAACCATAAATAAATTAGAATCTATAAAAAATATATTTTATTTTAATACAAAAAAACAAAAGAATCAATGAAATAAAAGTGTCTTTTAGTCGGCCTTATATATCACCAAAATTTCAAAGGCCTTCGATTTACGATTTACAAAAATAATCGTTAGACTGCACCAGACGAAGGAAGGCAAGTGTTAAATTTTAGGATTTTTTTATGTTGGATATTCATTGCTAATTTGTAATGTTAAATAATAAGGCAGCAGAACACCTAGGCAATTTTGAGTTGAAACCTATGCCATCTTAACAACTTATTTTAAATCAAATTTTTTGAAAATCAATAAGCTCTGTTCTGTTATATAGCTTGATTTTTGTGATTTTTTGTTTAAAATTTTTAATTTGATATCATTTTTCGTTTTTGACTAATCGTGCAGACAAAAAACGTAACATCGGGCAAACGGACAAAGTAAACCTATATTACTCATAAACAAATATTTATTACATTGGTACATTACAAATCAACAGACGAAAAATAAAAAAACATAAACTTTGGGATTCTCAGTTTTATTAATAAAAAACTAAGTTTTTATGCGCGCACTTGTCTTACCATTGGGGTAACTGTTCACGGCCTTCATGCTAAGTATACGCACATATTTATTTGCATAAACCACATAAAAATACCTCTGTTTCATAGGAGGTGCATTCTTCATGCCACCATTCTTCGCATTTGAAACACTGAATCCATTCTTCAGCAGGTGGCTCTACATATTTTTCGTTGCATAATGGACACAATAATTTTTTTTCTTATTGGGCAATTTTTTTAGTTTTTGAAGTACGAGAAACAACCGACGGTCCAGGTTGAGGGGATAAAGATAAAGATCTTCCTTTTGCTTAATTTAGCTAATTCTTCGTTTTGTTTTCCAAATCTTCTTTAAATGGACTTGAAGTTATTATTTCCGATTTAAGGGCCTTTCTTTTTCTTTTCTCTGTGTCATTTCTTTTTGGTAGTGGACTGATCGCAGTAAGTGCAATATGTTCAGTTTTCTCTGTCTTTAAAACTTGTGGTGTTTTAAAAATCTGATCATCAGTTTTTGGTTGTTTTCTGGCTCATTTTCATTTCTTTGGTTGGCGGGTCAGTATTTATATTGTCACTGAAAATCCTGAGGTAGCATTACCTGCTGTAGCAACTTGTTTGTAGGCTTCATTAAAAAGAGCAGCTTCTTGATATTGTTTGATAGCCCTCCCAGGATGTTGAGTCATCCAACGGTCACACTCGATGGTATACTTGGTTGGAATTTGTGGCTGCTGTTCGCAGCTAAAGTAATAAGTGAAATACCATGTTCTCTGCAGTAAAGAGATTCTTCCAAATTAATATGGGATGAGTGATTGTCTAAAATTAGTAAGACAGGAGAATCTTTCGTAAGATGAACATGATCCTTAAAATGATATAACCAATTTATGAACAGATCTGAATTTATGAATCCGGAATCAGATACCATACCAACACAGCCGGTGAGCCCTGCATCCAGGGGCTCACCCTTCCTCTTTTTCCTCGGAAAAATGAAGACAGGTGGTATAAACTGACCAGTGGCGCTCATGCAACAAACAGTGGTTATTGTAATGCCTCTCTCTGCAAATACACCTTTTCCTATTCACGGATACGACTCTGGGTGTCTTTTTAGAAACCGTACTCATCCCAGTTTCATCCATGTTAAAGATGCAATTCGAGTTAAAATTGTATTTTTCATACAGTTCCTTTAAGTTACCAAAGAATCTGTCAACTTGCACTTTATTAAAACCTTGCCCTTACAAGACTTGTTGCCTTATTTTTGTAATGAAGATAGCACACTTACCCGCTGCGAACACTTACCCTAAGCGACTCTAAATGTCTGTCATAATCACAATGAATGTTTGATACTTATTGCTGTTTTCGAGACTTATTTTATTACCAACTGTAGAATAATTTACCAACAGCCTTATTTTCATTTAATACCTGCAGGGATCCAATTTACTAATACACTTAATATTTTTGAAAATACTAAATTATACAAACAAGGCAATAAAAAATGTCATTAGAATAAAATATTTCAGGACACAGCGTCTACTTTTCACGCAAGAGTCCAAATCTGGGATAGGGACTAATTAAACTAAAGCTATTTTTTTATGTTTATTTTATTTTATAAATTAATAAAAGTCATAAATTATTTTAAAATTAGTTATTTTGTCTTAATAACCAAAAATATTTTTTAATTTTATAAATTTGTAGATTTTCGTTAGTGGGCTGAAGAAAAAATATACCGTACAAATCGAGTGGATTGTCTATATCGCACTCAGAAGACTGAGCACTCCGCCTTCGTCTACCTCTTCGTGCGATACGGCCATCATATCCACTCTTGTTGCAAAAACAACTATTGCAGTAGAGTTGCATAGAATACATCAAGTTGTAGAGTAAAACTACCTTATAGCTAACAAAATACTATACACATTTCCAACAATCTTGCATTTATATAGGCGTTAAATTTATCCTAGTGCCAAATTTGTAGTCACTTCAACGAGAACTTTTCATCGGTATAGTTTAGCATCTTGCCTAATAATCTAGTACTTCGGGGTGGTACAATAATGGCAGGTAAGTGCATGCTAGATAATGTTTGTACAATTTATATAAACATGGGCTTCACTTACCGCTAGAGGTTTTGTTAGGGTTACATGGTATTTTCTTCTTCCTTCATTTAGGTTACTACAGATTTTATTCATTTTGAATATACACTGATATTTTCCCTATACTTTATAGTTTTTTAAATATTTCATTTTTAACAAGTTAATTGCCTTTCTTGCCAATTACCGTAGCACAATTTGTAACAATTAGCAGCACGTTCAATGTAATCTAAAATAACTAAAGTACCTACCAAATGAAATGAACCCTTTTAACCACAAATATACCTTGAACTCGGGTACCTATATCATTAACATTATTGAAAAATAATCATTTTTTAAACCTAATTTCCTGAATGGAACGTTTATCCGACTATTAACGCCATTTTGGCCAATTTTGTGTAATTTTCGAGCAACAATATGATATTGAAAAAATTAAAAACTCGTTAGTGTCTTGCACAATTTCTTTTAAATTAAATACGTGTGCAAAATTCATCATTTTCGAAAAAATCCCGCATGTTTTTTTTATCACAGAAGCCAGTAAGACTGGTTTATATGGTTGATCTTCGGTGCTTGGAAGACGATGGTTGGCGACAGCGGCGTGTATTTTATGGAAGGGATACAGTTGTGAGAAAAAACGGCCTGCCATCGTAATAATGTGAACATATTTTATTTTAATATAAAGTGTAGAGCCCTTTATTCGGAATGGATTATCGGATGATTTTTGTGGATTAATTTAAAGAGTGATGGTTAATGATTGATGGTTAATGATTGATGGTTAATGATTGATGGTTAATGATTGATGGTTAATGATTGATGGTTAAAAATTGATGGTTAAAAATTAATAGTTATAGATTGATAGTTTGGGATTGGTTGTTAAAAATTGATAGTTATAGATTGATAGTTAAAGATTGATGGTTAAAGAGTGATGGTAAAGATTGATGGTTAAAGAATAATAAATAAAGGATGATGGTTAGAGAATGATGGTTAAAGAATGATGGTTAAAGAATGAGCTCTATTACAAAGATATATTACATTGAGAGGTAGGTTATTGCAAAGCTTAAAGTGGATGGAAATTTAAATAAATAATAATTTACTTGTTTATTTGGAAAAATTATTTGGACAAATTATTTAGACAAACTATTTAGATAAATTATTTAGACAAAATATTTAGTTAAATTATTTAGACAAATTATTCAAACAAATTATTTAGACAAATTATTCAAACAAATTATTTAGATAAATTATTTAGATAAAATACTTAGACAAATCATTTAAACAAATTATTTAGACTAATTATTTAGATAAATTATTTAGATAAATAATTTAGACAAATTTTTTAGACAAATTAATTAGACATATTAATTAGACTTAGACAAATTATTTAGACAAATTATTTGGACAAATATTTAGACAAATTATTTAAACAAATTATTTAGACACATTGTTTAGACAAATTATATAGACGAATTATTAAGACACAGTAATTAGACAAATTATTTAGATAAATTACTTAGACGAATTATTTAAATGAATTATTTAGGTAAATTATTTAGGTGAATTTTTTAGACAAATTATTTGGACGAATAATTTAGACAAATTTTTTGGACAAATTATTTTAACTACTTATTTAGACAAATTGCTTAGACAAATTATATAGACAAATTAAATTGACAAATTATTAAGACACATTAATTAGATTAATTATTTATACAAATTATTTAGACGAATTATTTAGACGAATTATTTAGATAAACTATTATGAAAAGTTATTTAGAATTATTTAGACGAATTATTTAAAAGAATTATTTAGGCGAATTATTTAGACAAACTATTATGAAGAGTTATTTAGAATTATTTAAAAGAATTATTTGGAAGAATTATTTAGGCGAATTGTTTAGACGAATTATTTAGACAAATTATTTCGATGAACTATTTAAACGAATTATTTAGACAAATTATTTAGACAAATTATTTAGACAAACTATTTAGACAAATTATTTAGACAAATTATTTAGACAAATTATTTAGACAAATTATTTAGACAAATTTTTTAGACAAATTATTTAGACAAATTATATAGACAAATTATTTAGACAAATTATTTAGACAAATTATTTAGACAAATTATTTAGACAAATTATTTAGACAAATTATTTAGACAAATTATTTAGACAAATTATTTAGACACATTATTTAGACAAATTATTTAGACAAATTATTTAGACAAATTATTTAGACAAATTATTTAGACAAATTATTTAGACAAATTTTTTAGACAAATTATAAAGGTAAATTAATTATTTAAAAAAATTATTAAGAAGTGTTATTATTTAAACGAATTATTTAGACAAATTATTTAGACGAATAATTTAAACAAATTTTTGAGACAAATGAATTAGACAAATTATTTAGACAAATTATTTTGACTAATTATTTAGACAAATTATATAGACAAATTATGTAGACAAATTATTAAGACACATTAATTAGATGAATTATTTAGTGCAATTCGCACCGCTAGTAGTTAAGAAATAAGCCAAACTTAAAATGACATTTTTCCATTGATAATGTCATTTTAAGCTTCGCTTATTTCTTAACTACTAGCGGTGCGAATGGCCCTTAGACAAATTATTTAGACGAATTATTTAGACAAATTATTTAGACAAATTATTTAGACAAATTATTTAGACAAATTATTTAGACAAATTATTTAGACAAATTATTTAGACAAATTATTTAGACAAATTATTTAGACAAATTATTTAGACAAATTATTTAGACAAATTATTTAGACAAATTATTTAGACAAATTATTTAGACAAATTATTTAGACAAATTATTTAGACAAATTATTTAGACAAATTATTTAGACAAATTATTTAGACAAATTAGTTAGACAAATTATTTAGACAAATTATTTAGACAAATTATTTAGACAAATTATTTAGACAAATTATTAAGGCAAATTATGTAAACAAATTATTTAGAAGAGTTATTATTTAGACGAATTATTTGGGCAAATTATTTTGACAAATTATTGAGACGAATTATTTGGACAAATTATTTAGACGAATTATTTAGACGAATTATTTAGACATATTATTTGGACAAATTATCAAAAAGAACTATATAGAATGATTTCATATCCATTCTACCTAGTAAGAACACTGCAAAAAAATTTATTCCACCAATAACAGTTCATATTTTTTAAATTTCATATAAATGACAATTCTGTCAAAATAATTGTCAGTATATTTTTTAGTTTTTATTTTAAATTTCAATATTCTTCCTCTTGTGACATCTGAATTGTAAAATTTTTTTAAAGTAGTTTGTAAATGATAAAGTTTCCTATGAACTATTTCAAAATTATGACTACTATGACCCATTATAAAAAAATGTAATTATGTAGAAATATTGATCAGCTGGATCTTGGGAGGGAGAATTGCCCGTTAACTCTCCCTTTAGCACGTATCTGACGATGGTTGGAGAAGTTCACCGTCCTCAGTATATATTTCAGGCTTACGGTGTTCAATGAAACGCCACACATGGATTGCTCATTACAGTTTCCTTATCTTTTTTTTACAACGCTTACTTATTGCTTGCTATAATTCACGTCCAGTGTACCTACACAGAGAGTCGGTGATTAATATTACATAGGATTTTCGAATTTTTTTTTTAAATTTATTTTCTTTTGTTGCGGTAGATTTTAAATGAGGTGGTAGTGTGTAATTATTAATTTACAAAGAAAATGTATAAGATTTTATCAATTAAATCATTAAAATTATGGAAATGCATAAAATTAAGGAAAGTAAATAACAGACTCAAGATATTATATACTCTAGCTTAAGGTTCAACCTGTTGTTCTGCTTGTCATATTATAAATGTATTCAATTTTTATGCAGTAGTAATTTAATTTATTCTAGAAGTCAGTAAATGTTGACTGGGTACCTACTTTTGTCAGTAAAGAGGAATTAATTTCTGATATTATACAAGACTTTTCAAAGAAACATGATAAAATTGATAGAATTCTGAAAAATAAGTAGGACTTAATAAATAATGTCTTTAGACCCAGGGACGCGCCGTTCAAATGGTCAAGATCGTGTGGCGCATAACGGTGCCAAGGCCTTAAAGGCGCCTACGGTCGTTGAATTTTAAAAATATTAAAACCATTTTTTAAAACATATCCACACAAATTAACATAAAATAAAAATTATTATCTATGAATACCAGTGGTGAATAGTAGTTTGTGCAACAAGAGTGGATATGATGGCCATATCGCACGAAGACGAAATCGTCTAATTGCAATGTGGACAATCCACTCGAGTCTTCAGGGTGGAAAGCAAGAACGCTAACCATAGGACAGAGGAGGAGGAGGAGGAGGAGGAGGAGGAGGAGGAGGAGGAGGAGGAGGAGGAGGAGGAGGAGGAGGAGGAGGAATACCAGTGGTGAATAGTAGTTTGTGCAACAAGAGTGGATATGATGGCCATATCGCACGAAGACGAAATCGTCTAATTGCAATGTGGACAATCCACTCGAGTCTTCAGGGTGGAAAGCAAGAACGCTAACCATAGGAAGGAGGAGGAGGAGGAGGAGGAGGAGGAGGAGGAGGAGGAGGAGGAGGAGGAGGAGGAGGAGGAGGAGGAGGAGGAGGAGGAGGAGGAGGAGGAGGAGGAGGAGGAGGAGGAGGAGGAGGAGGAGGAGGAGGAGGAGGAGGAGGAGGAGGAGGAGGAGGAGGAGGAGGAGGAGGAGGAGGAGGAGGAGGAGGAGGAGGAGGAGGAGGAGGAGGAGGAGGAGGAGGGAGGAGGAGGAGGAGGAGGAGGAGGAGGAGGAGGAGGAGGAGGAGGAGGAGGAGGAGGAGGAGGAGGAGGAGGAGGAGGAGGAGGAGGAGGAGGAGGAGGAGGAGGAGGAGGAGGAGGAGGAGGAGGAGGAGGAGGAGGAGGAGGAGGAGGAGGAGGAGGAGGAGGAGGAGGAGGAGGAGGAGGAGGAGGAGGAGGAGGAGGAGGAGGAGGAGGAGGAGGAGGAGGAGGAGGAGGAGGAGGAGGAGGAGGAGGAGGAGGAGGAGGAGGAGGAGGAGGAGGAGGAGGAGGAGGAGGAGGAGGAGGAGGAGGAGGAGGAGGAGGAGGAGGAGGAGGAGGAGGAGGAGGAGGAGGAGGAGGAGGAGGAGGAGGAGGAGGAGGAGGAGGAGGAGGAGGAGGAGGAGGAGGAGGAGGAGGAGGAGGAGGAGGAGGAGGAGGAGGAGGAGGAGGAGGAGGAGGAGGAGGAGGAGGAGGAGGAGGAGGAGGAGGAGGAGGAGGAGGAGGAGGAGGAGGAGGAGGAGGAGGAGGAGGAGGAGGAGGAGGAGGAGGAGGAGGAGGAGGAGGAGGAGGAGGAGGAGGAGGAGGAGGAGGAGGAGGAGGAGGAGGAGGAGGAGGAGGAGGAGGAGGAGGAGGAGGAGGAGGAGGAGGAGGAGGAGGAGGAGGAGGAGGAGGAGGAGGAGGAGGAGGAGGAGGAGGAGGAGGAGGAGGAGGAGGAGGAGGAGGAGGAGGAGGAGGAGGAGGAGGAGGAGGAGGAGGAGGAGGAGGAGGAGGAGGAGGAGGAGGAGGAGGAGGAGGAGGAGGAGGAGGAGGAGGAGGAGGAGGAGGAGGAGGAGGAGGAGGAGGAGGAGGAGGAGGAGGAGGAGGAGGAGGAGGAGGAGGAGGAGGAGGAGGAGGAGGAGGAGGAGGAGGAGGAGGAGGAGGAGGAGGAGGAGGAGGAGGAGGAGGAGGAGGAGGAGGAGGAGGAGGAGGAGGAGGAGGAGGAGGAGGAGGAGGAGGAGGAGGAGGAGGAGGAGGAGGAGGAGGAGGAGGAGGAGGAGGAGGAGGAGGAGGAGGAGGAGGAGGAGGAGGAGGAGGAGGAGGAGGAGGAGGAGGAGGAGGAGGAGGAGGAGGAGGAGGAGGAGGAGGAGGAGGAGGAGGAGGAGGAGGAGGAGGAGGAGGAGGAGGAGGAGGAGGAGGAGGAGGAGGAGGAGGAGGAGGAGGAGGAGGAGGAGGAGGAGGAGGAGGAGGAGGAGGAGGAGGAGGAGGAGGAGGAGGAGGAGGAGGAGGAGGAGGAGGAGGAGGAGGAGGAGGAGGAGGAGGAGGAGGAGGAGGAGGAGGAGGAGGAGGAGGAGGAGGAGGAGGAGGAGGAGGAGGAGGAGGAGGAGGAGGAGGAGGAGGAGGAGGAGTGATAGATTGCTGAATGTTAAGTTCTGGCATAGGTAAAGCAGGATCGAATATTTGATTTTGTCAGACCTGTATACTTTATTGATGCTGATGACGGCATAAATAACACATGATCGATCAGTAACATTATGAGTAAAGTCATACATGTATGAGTACATTATAAAACATTTAGGGCCATTTGCACTGCTAGTAGTCAAGAAATAAGCCAAGTTTAAATTGACATTGTCAATGGAAAAATGTCAGTTTAAGCTTGGCTTATTTCTTAACGACCATTGGTGCAACTGGACCATAATCATTCATCTATTATTATATCGTTTTACTTTTAATATTTTTATTAAATGGAAGTAATACATTTCACACGAAATTCTATATTCTCTTTTATTTTCAATTTTTTTTATCAAAGCTGATTTTCCTTTGTAAGTTGTAGTGAAAAATACGTGCTGAAATGTATAGAAAACAAATCGCAAGATATTACCCAAAATTATTCAAATTAAATAAAAACATACAAATAAAGTGCATAATACCTACCAACAAGTTGAAAAGACTTAAAATAAATAGACTGAAGCTCTAAAAAAGGGAGCCATAATTTGTTATGCATCCTAATCTATAATAAGATTGTCCTTATCTTTTCAATTACCTTTTAAAATAAACCAAAATAGCACAAAATTGAAAGTGATCTACTTTTCACGACGTATTCTATGTACATGTGAGATTATTAATAATTTATTAAATTGAAATATTTTAACTTAAAAAATATGGACATTTTATAATCAAAATTAAAAAAAAAAACGGTGATTTATTTCATATATTGGCAAGCCTGGCGAGTACTATTTCGAAAAAAATGGCGTCCAAGATGGACGCCTATGTCGCGACCCCCTTAGATATACCAGCCCTGATAAATATCTAATTAATAATTTGACAGGAACTTTAAACGATATTTAAAAATACTTCAATACTTCAAAAATGTCACGGAAATTCATGTAAATAAAATTTTGACGTTTTTTCTTTTTGGGTATCTTTTGTTTAGCTAGTTACTCATTGGATGGTTGGCATACAAATGTGTAAGCGCTCGTGAACTAGCGGCTCCAAAATTGAAGGGAGCAACTGCTCGTGTTCTGAGTTGGGACTCCATTTTAGTATGATGCATAGAGTATTAAATAACAAATCCAGGAGGCACTCGCTATTTCCACGGAATTTCTAGTAGCTACTCGGGTGACCTTGTCAACGTTGTCTGGGAAATATCAAATGATTTTTGGTCAGTCGGTGATTGGTACAGGGTAGCCGAATTACGCATTTTGAAAATCGACCAAGAAGAAGTATTACAGCGTTGCATTCCTATTATAAAATACTCTTCTGTAGAGAAATCAACTAATATTTGTAAAACATAGGAAAAAACGTTCCAAAGGAAGTGGAATTAGTAATTCAGTTTTGTTCTTGGTACACATACAAAGAACTAGAATAACTAAGTAAAAATTAAATCTTTTTTGCTACCAAATCTAGGCACGCTGTAACTCATCATTTGTTGATGAAAATTTAATCCAGATATGTGATTTATGAAGTTTCGTCTTAACATTCCCCACGGTTTGTGGTACAGTTGATTGATTAATACTAATACCTTTTGCCATACGAATTTGAAAATCAGGATCACCAACCAAACGTATTTTTTGTTCATTTATTAATGCTCTTTCCCTATATTTTCCATTCTCTCCTATTAAATGGTCACTCATCCACTACACATTACATGCGGTGGCCGATCAATTTCAATAAATTCAGCCAATTAAGTCTAATAACAAACATTTTACATTTTTTAAATGACATTGTTAATGTAAAAATGCCGTTTTAATCTTCGCTTCATTTAATTTAATTTAACGAAACAGTGGAATCGGCCTTTATAGAAATAAAATACTTATTTGCATACCAAAGGCTATACATAAATACAGAGCTGATCTTTTTTGGCCGAATCAGAAATTTACGGTCGAGGCCAAGTAACTTCTGGTGAGTAATAACAATAAATAGATAATTTTTTTCATGTAGACAATTTTTTACAATATGATTCATCAAAAATAAAACAATAATAATATCCATATACTATATTCTGTTTTTAAACTAGGAGGAGCGATTTTAATTTAGGTTGACAATTCTGTAGACTTCTGATTGGTCAGATTGCAGTCAGTTACACACATCACTTTCTAGCATTAACATCGCAGCTTATTCAATTACTGACAGTCCTGACATTTTATATTTTTAGTTTTGCATTCACCCTTTTTATATATCATCAGTATTACTTAGTTTTTACTTTTTTTCTTTAATAACAGTTCTGTACAGAATTTCAGTAAGCAACTATATTGAATTTCTACGATTATGGGTCCTTCTACACCAATCACGGACAGAAGTTCCTGCAGGGCCGTAGTCAGAATAAATTTTTAGGTAGGGCATCAGAAATTTGAAATAGGGCACGTTCTATTTGGGTCGAGGGTATAGGGTAGTCAGAGACGTGGAGGAAGAGGGTGTCGAAAATATTTTCAGCAGAAAATTAGTTGCAAAATAAGCTTGCATCGAGCGTTATAACTGTTTACTAGCACAGATATTTAAAATCATATAAATATTTAAAATCCATAAAACTAAATGAAACACCAGACCTGCCATTCTTTTGTGAGTCGATGCTATTTTTTGAAGCTTGTTTACCACTGTTTACGTCAAAATGTTAATTGACGGAGTCCTGCAGCCGAATGTTTAACTATCTTCTATATCTAATAACTGTGTTGTGGAATGAGGTTGTTTTTGTTCAACTTCCTAATCAAGTTGCGTTATTTTCAAAGATAGCTCTTAGGTATATCCAAACTCATACTGCATACCTTAGGGTACCCATGTCTCGTCCATAGTTATAAATCTGTTAAAAGATTCTCGCTGAGTGGTATATTATTTTTTTTTTAATTTGGTTAAAATTTGTTTTATCTGATGATGACCTTTGGCCGAAACTAGTTGCCTAAATAAACGTGTATTTTATTGTAGTGTTTCACTTCTTCTTTTACATGTATATTATTTTAATGGCCACAGTTATAACGTTAATTAATATGTTCTGAAATAAGTCGTTCATAGATATTTAGAATACCTAATTCGATATATATGTATTAAATTATTTTTTATTTACAACACGAGTGCATTACCCAGTGTTCACGTAAAAATTTAAAGAAAATTTTATTTCTCTAATCTTGGAGCGTCCAAGACCAAGAAATATGCATGCATGGCACACGGAGCCCATAAATAAGCCCATAAATAACAGCAAGCTAGTTACTTCGCGGGATGGCCTATCAATTTTTCGCCTTGCTCAAAGCAACTTTAGATTGCGTGCAAAGTTATAAATAATTACCTCGAATCCCTAATATATTCCCTGTCGTAATTTACATGTCTCACGATCGTACATTAGTTGGTAGCCAACTACAACTTTCATGTGCGATTATTTATTTTGTAATTTCAGGTGTTTTTTGCGCAGTGTGGGGTTATTCGATGTGACGCCATTTTGTGTGTCTCTGAATTTGCATTTTCATAAACATAAAGAAATTAATTTTATTTTAACACAGAATACATTAGTTGTAAATTAAAGGTAGGTTATACCTTTTGTTTTTATTATCCCTTTAAGGTTAACTTTTTCAATAGTATCTGTTATTAAAAGGGTGGATTATATAGGGTGTTAATTAAGTGTGTGCCTTAATTTTAAGAGACGATTCTTTAAGTGAGGCTAAGATAAAAAATTCATATGAACACATGCGCCCGCAAATGTTCAGTTTTCAAAATACAGAGTGTTAAAGTTGTTTTGAAACAGTCGGTATTTCGTAATACCATAGATACACCTTAGTTGATTTTCTTAAAATTTGGCAAAATTATGTACAGTATTGAGAAGCTAAATTAGACCTAAGTTATTATATCCAGTGGCATCTCAGTGGCTTCTTAACGAAAATTATTGATTAAAAAAATGAATGCACTGGTGGTTTTGAAATTTTTATATTTTTTTTGTTTAAGCAAATACAACTACAAATTTAATCAATCTTAAATTTTTTAATATATTATTCGTTATCAAAAGTAAAACAGTTAAGAGGAAAAAACAAATAAACACCAAATTTTATATTTGTATCATCTAAACTAGCCAATTTTACCAAATTAAATGTGAAAATGGCTCCCGTTGGCTTCATTACAAAACAGGCCAGACGCCTCACCATTGAATTACGCACTCTGAAAAATTCCTGGAATATTTTTTATTATTTCACATCTATTAACATTTCTATTTCGTATATCCTCTTTACTTTCAATAGGTGTTGTATACACTAATGATTTACGGTACCTCCAGAGAAAGTAATCCAAAGGATTCGGATGAGGCGAGCGAGGCGGCCATGACTGTGAGCCTGCTCTTCCGATCCAATGATTACGGTAATGTTCATCCAACAATTGGGCGCGCCACTAGACTCAAATGTGGTGGAGTACCATTATGCATGTACTACACAAAAAAAACCTTTCCGTGACTGGAAAATCTTCTAATAGTTTAGGTAAAGCTCACCTATATGCCGACGATACATAAATTTATAGCTTTTCTCATCCAAACAATCTTTTACATGTCACTGATCTTTAACCAAGATCTCAAAAAATTATCCATGTGGACAAAAACACATGCTCCTATAGCGTTAATTAGAAAAAAACGAAGGTTCTTGTCAAAAAATTTTAAGGGCGATGTAATAAAATCCGTAAATAGTATCAAAAACCTTAGTATACTCATGGTGAATTCGCTCAAATTTAGCAGTCATATTAATATATGTATTCGTAATGCCTTCATTAATCTAAAATCAATTTATATTATCATCATTACTATGAAGACTAGAGGTAAGGAGGCGAATCGGCATGCTCAAAATACGGTCCCAAAAATCACACGTCAATTGAGCTTTTATAATTAACCGCATGGGCGCTGGTACGGTTTACGTAGTTCAAAATACATGGCTTCTTATGGGAATTATACATAATTTTGTCAAAATAATAAAAATAAACTTGTTTACAGCTAAATAAAGCACAGAACATACTGTTGTATTTATTTCTAAATAAGTCTTGCATGTTTCAATTGATAAATTATTTAATTTTATCTGTATAAAATACAATTTTGGTATGTATGACCAAATTCGAAAAGGTTTCTTAATTGCTGAAATTTGATAAGTACAATTTTGTGGCAATTTTTTTTTGAATTGAACCAATATATAGTTTTAAGAGTAAAATAAAACACAGTTAACAGATTTTTTATTGTTGTAATACAAGTATAAAGTGAGATTTGGGAATGTACATGGTATTACCTCATCCTTTAATTTCAGCTGCCCCCTTTTTATTTTGCTAACAGTACCATTAGTTAAAATAGTCTCATCAAATTTTAAAATATCATCTTCTAAAAAGTGTAGCTCGCAAACAAAATCATAACTAGACCGTACCTTATCAGCCCTAGGAATCACATGCTGCCATTGTTCTAAACGTTTAGGATCCTATAAAAAATATTTGCAATGACTAAATGGGAGTTCAATAAAGAAAAATAAGAGTAGTAACTCTTCATCTAACATCAAAAAACATAAACAAAGCAAATTTTCGTTTCTAGTAAGTTAAATTTAATGTGTAATTATTGTTGTTTGTAAGTCAGGATTTATGACTTTATTATTTTTTATTATAGAATTTTGTAATTAAATAAACTACACTCCGTAAGATACCGGTTGTGACTATTTTACAATAAATATATATTATTTAGAAATAAATACATTATTTTACATACACTAGAAGCTTTAAAAAGACTTGGATTTTTATCTCCTTGTTATTTCTTTAATTTTATATCGGATTTATATCCAGTTTTGCAACCCGTCACGGAGAAAATCCTGCTTTGTCTTTTTTTGTTACTTATTGTTACTTGTAGTCAGGTTCTTTATTTCAGCTTATTTTTATTGTTTTCACTAAATTTTACAAAAATCACTTTAATTCCCATTGACTTGCATAGAAAATAGACGTCGTTATTTTGCCACCCGCCAACTACAGTAGTTTTTTGGAACTCCATAAAAATAGGGACAGAAATTTGAAATTTGACCAAGGCCGATTCGCCTCCTTATCTCTAGTCTTCATAGTCATTACCTGCCATTTAATGTTAAAAAAATTATATGTGACTCGTTGGTTCTATCAAAATTTAATTATGGAAATGTCCTTTATGGTCTCTGTATTGGGTCAGATGACATAAGTAGAATTCAGATCATGCAGAACTCATGTCTTTATCTAATTTGTTGAATTAGGGCGACAACCTATATCCCTTAAATAAGAAACTTTGAGTTAACTAAATATGGAAAAACGAAGGTTACTTCACGCTGCTTGTCTATTTCATAAAGTTATTAAGAACAGCTTACCTGTTTATTTATATAATAAAGTTAAATACGGTTCAGATAAGCATTTCCTAAATACTCGATATATGCACAGAATAACAGCTCCCCCTCACCGAGTCACCGCACAGAAAAAATAAATATAAACGCTGCTCTACGTACCAAATATCAAAAATATATAACGCTTTATCAAATCAATTAAAATTAAAATCACCCGCATACAATAAATCATTTAAGCAGATACTTTTAAACGAGTAACTTTGCATAATCACATCATTTTTATTAAGGAAAACTCCTCTATAAAAAGTCACTCAGCTTTTATGACGTAGGTACATTTTATTTAAAAATTAAGTTCCATATTAAATATAATTAAAAATAGGCTTCAAGATTTAGATTTTAAAACTTTATTTTCATTTTTTTTAAATAATATTTAAGGTACTTCATTCGTAA
Organism: Psylliodes chrysocephalus; assembly: GCA_927349885.1. Lineage (NCBI taxonomy): Eukaryota > Metazoa > Arthropoda > Insecta > Coleoptera > Chrysomelidae > Psylliodes > Psylliodes chrysocephalus. The sequence goes on along the minus strand of OV651820.1, from coordinate 42,879,775 downwards.
AACGGCTTTTCTTAAGAATTAGGCAATCCAACATCCTGTCAGAATGTACAAAAATGGCTGATCTTGGCAAAAACAACAAAGTCTCTCAACCTGACTTTTTCATTAGTATTTCACTGATATTAAAAGTCATACAATTAGTATTCATATATTCAAAATAAATATTAAATTATATCGTTTTTAAATTAAAATGCATCAAATAAAAACTCAAAAAAAAAAAATACAAACTTAAACTAATAACATCACTAGAGGTGTTTTTGTCAAGGGAAGCACTTACTTTTGTTGTTTTTACCAAGGGTCTACCATTTAAAGTCACGTGATTTGAATTACCTAATTCAATAAAATTGAAATATAAGGTTAATGGAAGTGTCTTTTACGTGACTAAAAAAAATAAATTTTTTGACCATCTGTGAAACGAGATATTAACAATCAAATTATGCATAATTAAGAGTCTTGAAGCTTGTCATGTACACAAGTAAGGCATTTATTTCAAGATATCTCGAAAACGGTTCTTACTATATTTTTTTAAAACTAATGTAATGTAAATCAAGAAGTTATAAAATTTTCTAAAAAACCGCTGAATTTTTTGACCTCTTTTGGTAAAAGATAAGATTTTTGAAATAAAAATATTTTTAAAGCAGTCGAAGCGTAGTGGGGTAAAATGATTACAACTTGGCAACATTGTTAGTTCAGAATCAGCTAAGAGGTTGTTATAACCTCGTGACGTGTTCTTGAAAAATTAATTTGTCTACTGTATTTGAGAACTGGAATCGACGGTTCTATTTGAACCAAAACAAACCCTTAAAATTAGTATGAGGAAGTCACACATTTCTATATGTATACACTTGATATAGCGCACCATTCATATATTTGTGACGTTGCCGGATGGATTTTACTTGAAATAATAACGTACCCGTATATATAAGCTTACATGCGTTGTGTACAGTCTCTTACAAAAATAACATTTTTTAGTATTGAGAATCTCAAACTTTTGGTATTCACCATTAGGCGATATTTTTGTGTACTACTATCGCGCGTAAACTACCTTAATAATTACTACATGTAAAAACCTCATTTGAAATTGGTCGGTATTAGTATTTAGTATTTAGTAAATTTACTTGCAGTAAAATTGTTTACAATTCAAAACCCATTCGTTATATTTAGGCAGTACTCCGCGCATATGAGAACATCATTATGTTCCTCCATAATCCAAAGGGGTTTATTGTTTTGAATGTTTTGTCTTGAAATTGAATCCTGATATTTCGAAAGAAGAGTCACTTCCATGGTTTTATGCAATATTAACATTTTAACTGATAGTTGGCAACGTTGTAACCATTTGGAATTATTAGATAGGCTCCTTATGAGCGCGAATAATAAACAATATTTTCATATCAATTTGCTTTTAAATGCCCAATTGAACGAATACATGAAAAATTTCTTGGAATACTGAAGACTTTAACGTAAAAATTAATAAAAATTCCGATGCGATAGCCAATTGTACAAAAAGGTCTTACCAAAATATGAGTGGTATGTCACGACGCTTATGTCAAAAATAAGGGTAGATTAGATATTAGATATAAAAGGAGTTTTACATTATTTGTCAGTGTTCACCACGACCTTCTCAAATTTATTGTGAGACCCCGTTTGTTTTAGAGTATGTCGTCTAAGCTTGGTCTTTTCCTTGACAGAGGCATCCACCTATGTAGTTACTTGTGTCTGGCTTTTCTTGATCTAGTATTAGAAATCTCAATCTAGTTAGGCTTTCATACTGGTGCAGGACGTGTATTGATATAATTTAATTTTGTAAAAGAAGTGAAAACTTACTTTTTAGAAGCTTGTGCTAGTACCGCTTTTGCTTCCCCTACCATAACTTCTCACTAAGCGAATATAATCATCATACGTTTCCACATATACATTTTCTACACTACTTGCCTCAACGAAGTATGTACTAAAAAAATTATAAGATATCATTAATGGATTTAGTACAATCAAAAAAGTTTACTTTGTGTTTATTAAACAACAACTGGGAGACAACAGTTCTAAGCTATTTTTTTACAGTGCTTATACCTCAATAACACTAAGTTTAAAAAAAAATTGTTTAACTAGGTGTAAGTAGGCGTTTGCGATAAATACTTAATAAATTACCTTTTACCTATATCAATACGAAAGTATGTATATATAACTTTACTTACTCTATTGGCAAAACATTGGATTTTAAATAAAATGTTTTATTGTTATAGCTAAATAAATCTTCAGGTGAAAAGTGATCTGAACAAATTTTGGCATCTTTCAGTTTTGAGATCTTTCTCATTTATTTTCAAGTTGTTCAGCCATAACTGACGTTGGACAATGTCTCTCGGAAATCTGTAAATGTATATACCATAAATAACCAGTTTCTATAATTAGGTATTTTTATATCAAGAAATAAATAAAATCCTAGTACAGTTGTTACGCCCATGGATATCTACATTATTTACATTTCATAAGATTGATTTTGACATAACCTACTTGTGAGAAGAGCGACCATTGGTTTTGGATGGTTTTGGTCCAAAATATTCGAAATGGAAATGGATATCTACATTATTTACATTTCATAAGATTGATTTTGACATAACCTACTTGTGAAAAGAGCGACCATTGGTTTTGGATGGTTTTGATCTCTTTACTATTTTGGAATGTCTAATCACGTTTGTAAACAATTTCTTTTATATAAATAAATAAAACAAGAATATTCCACTAAAATAAAACACCGAACAATACTTTTAAAAACATACACAAACAGGGTTGCTAAATGTTCAGTTCAAATATAGTATTTAATGGTTAAACCGATGTATTCTAGTGAACAAAATCTAAAAACATCTAATTTAAATACCGATTCAATGCAGAAAAAAAATTAAATGATAAATTTTATGAATATGATCCAGATTCTTGAATGAACTGTTAAATGTTAAGCTCCATATTAAGTATCGTGAACCTTGAAACATTGGGAACTAATAATTATTATCCTCATACGTTTAACCGAAACAGACACTATGACAACCTCTGCTGGTACCATCGTTTGTTGTGCATGCGATTATGGACCTTCTTATCATACGACAATTGTTTGTGTAAACAAGGCGTATCTATCCCAATACATGATCGAATGTCATTCCAAAGACTAAAGTAGCCGAAGTACTTCGTCAGTTAGAGGAGAGTCCATCAGGAGGACACTTAAGAAGTTTGTGAAAGATTTTATTGGATGAAGAGTTCCGATGATGTAAAGGAAATGTACCACCTGTGCTATAAGTAATGGACCCCCAACGGAAAAGGAAGCAGTCAGTAACCTATTTGAAAGGACTGTTTTAGATATTGCTGAACCCTTACCCATGACCGAGGGGGTGGTTATGGATTATTTCTCGAAGTGGGTGGAAGTTTACGCCATTCCAAATAAAGAGATCGCAACCGTTGCATGCGTGTTGATAAAATAATTTATCAGTCGATTTGGAGTGACCAAGGCAGACATTTTGAAAGCCAGCTTTTCCAAGGAATCTGTGAGAGATTAGCATGAAGAAAAACAGAACAGTCGGATGGAATGGTAAAGCGAATGAATAACACCATTGGTAAATACCTGTCAAAATTAGTTTCTAACATAGGTTTCTAACTATCAGCGAGATTTGGATCAGTATCTTTCGCTCTTCGGAATGGCATATAGATTTGCAGTTAATAAATCAAGCAAAACGCCAACATAAATACTGTTTGGGCCTAAGATGAGACATTTGGATGTCAACCTGGAAAAGACATTGCTAGTGAAGATTATGTGGTTCAGCTGGAAGAAAAATGGTCGATATCTATGACTGCGACAGGATGCATTCTGACTCCATAACCTAAAAAGACAGACAGTTTATTTTCTAAAGTTTCAAAGGTCTAGGGAAGGGTACGTACCTTATCAATAAAATAATTAACGATGTCATTTATCGTATAAGTAAGATCCCGAATAATAAACCAAAACCGTCTGGCACCATTCAAAGGTGACCATGGCAAAGAAGAAGTAAACCAGCTCCAATCAACACCTAACCTTGTCTTTGAAGAATTTATGAGTGCATATGGAGATACCAAAAAATCAAGATATCGTGTTACAACCAAGCAACAACAAGATCTGCTTACGGTTCCTAAAGATTACCCCATAGCACTTCCTCCAGCATAAAAGAAGCTCGAGGTGTGGCATCTGTGTTTCGGAAGAAGTTACGTCGATTGCCTGACCTTCAAGGTTAGTTACCAGTCGCCTTTGAAACTTTAAGATGAATCGTGTTATATTTTTTATTTGGTAACAAAGAACACCTTTCGAGATCAGGCCACTTATCATGATGTATGGGAAGCTTAGTCTAAGGAAGCACGTACTGGAGTCCAATGAACAGAAACTAGCCATGCCAAAGATAGAGAGCAACCAGCTGAATTGGATGAACATTAGAAACATAGTGGAAGTAATCTTCTAATAAAGCGAATACAGCTACAGCCAGTCGCCGTGTCCAGGTTTCAGATAAAAACGTCCCTTGTTATTTTCATGCAAATGGCAATTGTAAAAGAGGGTCTATTTGCAGATACAACCATTCAGTTTTATTTCCATGAGGAACTATCTCTTAATGAGGGAGCAATGCGTGCGATCGCCTGAGACCGACCATGTTCTTTGCCGACCTTCCCCTTGCGCCGTTGGGTCTGGCGCTGGCCATCAAGACCCTACTGGAGTGTTTTCTCTGTACGCAATTCGACACGTGAAGGAAGGATTTCGAGAACTTACAAACAATCATCGAAATTCTAGTCAGTATTGGATTTTTCTAGGCTGTTACATTTTTGTATAAATAGCGCGACTTTGTCGATAGAAAGAGAAGTTTGAATATAAATGTTGTCAAGTATAGATAAATTGTAAAATAAATTAGGAGTATGAATTATAAATAATGCTTAAGTATAAATAAATAAATAAATTATTACGTGATTTAAATAAATTATAAATAAACTGTTTTAAATAAACAAACGTTACAGTATTTTATTATGTTAATGCTATTTATCATATAAAATGTCAACAATTACGAATATGTGTACGTTATTCATCGTGTCCCAAATATTAGGTTTCCAAATATTTATCAAACGGCTCTCGTACAAACTGTTGCATATTGCGTAATTCACCATAGTAATTTTTGCGACTCTTACCTTACTATACACACATATCTCGAATGGAATAAATAATCTGATACTGTTAAACCAGTGACCTGGCGTACACGCCAAAGATTCATTGCGAGCATTATGTAAAGCAGGCTTAAACAATACAAATCATGGACGCGCAAGCAGGAATAGTTCGCGTATTTGCTAGCAGCAGGAATAAAAATGATGTCGTGACCGCACAGCAACTCACTGCGGGATGTCACAGAGAGAGGAGAGTTAGGTGAACAGGAAAGACTTGTATTTTAAGTACTTTATGCGAGAAACTATAGGTATCGCCATTATGTATGATTATTTTTTTTAATGCGAACATGAAATGGGACGTATAGTTTAATATGGTTGAAGATAATTAAATTATTAAAGAGATGAATAAAACGAAGAAGGTATTTTCTCTACGCTCAGAAAAGTGAAATTAAAAGGTTTCTTTTGTAATTATTTGGTTTTTCTTAATATGTAAAATATGTCTAGTTTTACGGGTTTAACCTAGCTTATGCTTAAAGTGTTTGTTACCGTAGCTACCTAATTTATTCCGACTTAATAGAATCAGTTATGTTATGTTATGTTGATAATGGGGTGTTAATACACTGAGACCTAAAAGATCTATTGTGCCCCCTTCTGTCGCCACTGCACTAAGGAAATGTCTCAATGCCTATAGCGACCCTTCCAATCCTATTTTCTCAAAGAAGTGTAGGATTTGAAGTGGCTTCAAGTTAGGTAAGTCTCCCTCTTCTATTTGATATCCTCCTAGATATAGTGCCCTTGGATTCTGGAGTGCTACACATTCAGTTAGGATGTGAATGGAGGTTTCGTCCTCCTCCCCACAGAATCTGCACTCACTATCCTCTACTACTCTCAGTTTACTTAGGTGTCCTTTTAGTCGGCAGTGCCCGGTAAGGATCCCTGTTACAATACGTAGCCTGTTCTTGCTCAGGCAGATGCAGGCTTCCGATCTTTTTTGGTTATATTCACCCAGAAGTATCTTGGCCTGTCTCAGCCCCAAGAGATTGTTCCAATTATCGGTTCTTCTACTACCCAATTCTTTTTTAATCTCTTCTAATATTATGTTACTGCTGATACCGCAGAACGGCTCAGGTCCTACAAAGGGTGTTTGAGCCCCTTTCCTTGCAAGACTATCTGCAATCTCGTTACCCTGTACCCCGTTATGTCCCGGGACCCAAGTGAGAGTAACTCTATTTTTCTCGCCTAGCTCATTCAATTGTTCTAGGCATCTCCATACCATTTTTGAGCTGATTACGTAAGAACTCAGCGCTTTGTTGGCTGCTTGACTATCGGACATGATGATAATCTCTTGTCTATGATAGTTTCTCTCGATGTTAAACTGGATACACTTCTCGATGGCGTGAATTTCCGCCTGGAAGATGCTTGGGTATTTTCCCAATCTTTCGGAGTGCTTGGTTCTCGGCCTATACACTCCTATTCCAGTTCCTTCTATGGTTTTGGAACCGTCCGTGTACCACTGAATAGCACGTTTTTCGGTTGCAAACGCGATGGATTCTTGGCTCCATTCTTTCTTGCAACCCAGCTCTGTGGTTTTGAAGTTTTTCACAAAACTGTACTTCTTTTGCATTTCATCCTGGGGCATGTCCCAGGTATCTTTAGTCCTGAAGCAAGTAGACTTTCGTCTGATTACTCCGCTCCTGATCATTCTATATCGTGTCCTTTTTGCCACATTCTCTATCATCAAATGTAGAGGGGTGAGGTTTAAGATCACCTCCATTGCGGCCGTAGGACAGGTTCTCATTGCACCAGTAATGCAAACACAGGCTAGTCTTTGTACTTTTGAGATATTAGCTCTCGTAGTAACTAAACTAGTTCTGTTACTCCAGGCTATAGCCCCGTAAGTGATGATTGGTCTCACTATTGCAGTATACATCCATCGCAGTATGTTTGGGTTACATCCCCATCGTTTACCCGCCATGTTTCTGCATACCATTAGGGCTTTTGTGGCCTTATTTACTACTTCCTTCTCATGTGTGTTTGTTGTCCAGGTAGGCCTAGATATTTGACTTCATTTTTCCATTCTATATCTATCCCGTCTAATTTAACGGTTTTGAGATTAAGTTTTCTTTTCCTTGAAAAGGCTACTAGTGTTGTTTTTGTAGGGTTTATACTAAGTCCCACTTCACGGCACCATCTTTTGGTATGTTCTAGTCCTCTTTGGACTATATCACACAGGATATTACTAAACTTGCCACTAGCAAATATGACTATGTCGTCGGCATAACCTTGACAGGGTATGCCGAGGTCAGTCAATCTGCATAGAAGTTCGTCTACGATTAGGCTCCACATTAGTGGGGATAGAACTCCTCCTTGTGGACATCCTCTGGTTGTGCAGATGGAGATGGTGTCCTGCCCTATCTGTGTCTCTGCAGTTCTCGAAGATAACAGCTGAGCCATCCATCTGGATGTGATGTTATCTACTCCTCTGTATGCAAGTGCTCTTTTTACAGATTCGTGTGGCGTGTTGTCAAAAGCTCCTTCTATGTCTAGAAAGGCACACACGACCGTTTCTTTGTTTGTCAGTGCATCCTGGATTACATCAGTCAACTGTACCAGAGCAGTTTCTGTAGATCTTCCTGCTCGGTACGCGTGTTGGCTGTGGTGGAGTGGCACCCTCTCCAGGAACTTCTGTTCTGATATAGTTATCAACAGTCTTCTCCATTGTTTTTAATACAAAGGATGTGAGGCTGATTGGACGGAAAGATTTAGGATGTGTGGTATCCTTTTTCCCAATTTTTGGAATAAAGGTGACTCTGGCCCTTCTCCATGCTTCTGGTATATATCCCAGCTCCAGACTGCTCCGGGATAGCCGGATTATGTGTGGTAGTAATTCCTCCTGTGCCTGCTGAAGCAGGGCAGGAAATATTCCATCCACACCTGGAGACTTAAATGGTTTAAAAGTGTTTACGGCCCACCTTAACCGATTTCTGCTGCATATATGCTTGGCCACTACAGCGGCCTCTCTTAGAGGGCGAGCTCTTTCCTCCTCACTCTCCGTGAAGCTTCCATTTGGTTTCTTTAATGCCATAACTGTATCAACTCTCCCTTTTGCCAGGACCCTGTGCAGTCTCGCTGCCTCAGGTGTAGAGTTAATATCCTCGCAGAATTTTCTAAAGCTGTTACGTTTAGCTTTCCTGATTTCTTTGTTGTAGGTAGTAAGCGCCTTGGTGTAGCTCTGCCAATCTCCGCTGTGCTTGGCCCTATTATAGAGCTTCCGCGCTTCGGATCGTAAGTTTGACAGATGACGGTTCCATCAAGGAGCATCCCTACTAGTCCTATTTCTTTGAATGGGGCAGCTTGATTCATATGCCTCAAGTATTGCCCCATTTAGTTCTTCGAGATCGCTTTCCAGAGCAAGTGGATGCCCCGGCTCCTTTTTTGTCTGGATACGTGCTAAATTTTGTTTTAGAATGGTGTTGTATTTGTCCCAGTCTGTTTTTCTAGGATTCCTCCTGAGGATCGTCTCAGGAATGTCGCTCTCTAACGTAAACACAATTATCTTGTGATCAAATAGAGATGGTTCACTCGTTACCCTCCAGTTTTTAACTAGATCTTTAATGCTCGGTGTGCTTAATGTGATGTCTAATACCTCACTTCTTGCCCTTGTTACAAATGTTGGAGTATTCCCAATATTTTGCACAATAAGGTTCTTATTAAAAATATATTCTAAAAGTTGCTCACCTCTTTGATTGGTGTCGTTGCTTCCCCATACAGTGCTGTGCGCGTTGGAGTCGCATCCAAGAAGTAATGGCAGATGTCTTCTCTGGCAGTACTCCACTAGCCTCGATACTTCCGGGGGTGGTACATGCCCATCTACAGCGAAGTAACTAGAAGCTATTACTATGTCTTGCCGCCTCATCCCTAATTCCAGGTATGCTCGAATTGGAACGAGATCACGCGTCATGAATTCTGAAAGACAAGAATATTTAATATTACTTCTTACCATTATGCATGTTCTGGGTACTTCATCAATAGAATCAGTTACAAATAGTAATACATGAAACTTCGGGGTGCAAATTTTATATTACTTACTCTTAGTGGCGAAAAAACAGTTTAGATTGACTACTGAACAACTACTGAACATGAAAATACAAATTATTATGTATTTTTCAATTAGTATCTCTGGATAGTTTTCACAGCTTTAAGATCAGTACTACGAACTTGCTCATAATGAATATTAATGAATTTTATATTAAATGCCTTTTAATAAACTGATTGTACATCTTCACAAACAACGAAATAAATAGACATAACGCATTACCAGCGGCGGTGTCACATGAAATATTTTCCACAAATATAGAAGTGAAAAAGGTTTATTATGAAAATTTTGTCTGTATAAACTGCTAGAAAAATCTGTGTGCTTTAACAAAACAAAGAAAATTTGATAAATTGAAAAATATTTGGCTCTAGGCGGGGCTCGAATTTCGCGATCTCTGGATCTGTGTTCCATCGTCATAACCATTAGATCACCAGAGCTTGTGTATCTGGTGTTAATTTGAGTATTCAGATTCGATCCAAACTCAATTTATCAGAATCCTTTCCAACTCTACAACTCAATGGTCACAGATGCCACAAAGGTGGTCTAGTGGTTATGATGATGAAACGGCGATACAGAAGTCGCGATTTTGAGCCCCACCCAGGCATTTTTTTTTTAATTTTTCAATTTTTTTTTGTTTGTTAAAGCACCCTGATTTTTCCAAATATAGAAGTATTTAAATAAAAAATTTTTTTCTGTACGTTCGTTTGATTTAATTGTACCTACCAACAATGGCGGCTTGTGGTAATTTAAAAAGGGTGTTCACAATTTTTAATTTGGTACTTTTTATAAGAAAAAATATAATTTATAAAATATTAATATATCGATTAATACAATGCAAGAAAGAAACGTCAAATTTAAATTATAAAATTAATCCAAAAATACGCTTACCTGACATAATTACTCAGTTCGCGAACTATGAACTACGCTTCTCTAGCCGGAACTTAATAAACCTTTTCAAATTAGAAATTGTAACGTGAATATCCGGTTATTTTATCTACTTTGATATATGTGTTTGACCCCAATTTATAGGGCGTGGGTTAGGTTTTTAAATAACTCGAATAACTTTGAAAAAAAGAAGGTTGGGCACCACTATATTTAAAGCTTATACACTTAACTCTAGATAAGTGATAAAAATATAGAAAATCACTAACCACTAACAAATTATACTTAAACCATGCTTTAGATAAGGTAGTTAATAAATTTTAAATCGCAGAGTTGGCAAATAAATTCAAATTTAAAACAATTTATTGAATATTTTACTTATCTTTTTGGTAAGTAAGGTAATATACGGGATTGGTAAATAAGATTAAATAAGGTATTTCATCCTTCGCTCCAAACTATAGAGGTACATAACATTATACCACGGTCAGGCAACTTCCACCAAGAGATTCGGGATCCTTATTCATAATTCTCTTTGTGACTGCACCGTGAATGATCTTCAAGTTATATGATTCTATTTGTATTCGAAAACGTCTAGTGATTTAATCGTGAATGATCTTCAAGATAAATGGTATTCGAACTTAAAACGTCTAGAGATGAAACGTGAATGATCTTCGATCTTCAAGATAAATGGTTCTTATTGTATTTGAACCCAAAACTGTCCAGATATGAAACCGTCTATAGATGGCCAATCAGCTAAAAAGGGTTAAAATGTGATAAAAGGAAATTTTGGAAAGGATTTAGATAAAATGCTTTAACTATTAAATGAATAATTTTACAGAGACTAAAATTAATATGAAAAGGAAAAATCTTATTTAATATATTTAAATATAGTAAAGGATTATATCTTATTCCAAAAAATAATATATAATTTTATATAAAAGCTAACACATGTGTAATTAATTGCTGATATAGAGGTTATGTTTAAAATTTGACAATTTGTTCAAGAAATCCTTGCACAAAATATATATATTTAATAACATATTATTGACAAGACATACCTTATAAAATCAGACGGTCATTAACATAAATAAATATCATTTATTACTTCGGATTACCTAAATTATAATAAAATCAAAGTGATCGTCGCTGTCAGTCAAATTAATTAAAAATCTCACAAGGCATAGACGACAAATGACATTTGAGTAAGAGGTGATTGTGTCGAAATAACAAAATAACGGTTCCAACCGTTACAAAATACATTGTAAATCCCATTAGCAATTTTTATTGGTTTGTTCAATACCTTATTTTGGAAATGACTACAAAATGATTAGAGGTGAAAATGATTTATGACTGACTCCAATGTAAAATTATGTGAAGAAAATGAAGTTTGATCTTGAGTTAATGCGATTAATATTGTCTAGTATTTAAGACAAGTCATACATCACTGAGGTAAAGTTGGTATATAAACGTGTTTTATCAATTTGGCATTTTATTACTTATTTTACGGATTACATTTATTAGAGAACAAATTCCAGTTTAAAACTTGACGGCATATGAAAACTTTTTTATTATTAATATTAGGAAAAAGTTATTCTTAATAAAAAGTCGAGCATGGTCTAAAACCTAAAATACAACCATCGGATATCAAATTTTATTAGTCGTATTCGATATTTGACAAAAATAAAGTACCTTTACTCTTTAGCAAAAATCATATTTATTGACAAACCTGGTATACGGCTTATACTTCAGTCATTACGTGCTGTATATATTACCTTTAGCTGGAAAAATTTGCGGAAGTTTTGATATTTGGCGATTTGATGTATTTTTAACTGCTCTTTTTGATTTTTTATTTTGCCACCTCGTAATTTTGCCGTCGTCGGCGGCGCCGCCATATTGTAATAAATTGCAAAAAAGAAGTTTTTCAAGATATCTTGTTACTAGTTGCTTTTACACCAAAAATGACTCCAGTACTTCTTGACATAAGTTCTTTCATTGCAGGAAAGCCCAATGTTGGGAAAACCAATCCATTAATTTTCTTTTACGTCATTGTTATCACGATTAATTCGGGAATATACCAATTCAACATGCTGTTCCGAAGTGCTTAACTCTATATTGCAAATATTTTCAACCGCGTCACAAATATTGTGCAAGAATGATATCCTGGACTCCCGCCCACGAGTTAGGTAGTTCATAACCACATACAAATTTGAAAGAAATTTTCAAATTCAAATACCAGCCCGAGAATCCTGGAAACAGGGACCTCCCGTAGAGGCTGAACTCGTCTGGTACACAGACGGTTCAAAAACCAAGGAAGGAGCCGGTGCTGGAATCTATGGACCTAAGTCGAAATCGACGATTTCACTAAGCTTAGGAAAATATGCAACAGTGTTCCAGGCTGAGCTAATAGCCATACAACACTGTGCAAGAGAAATATTAAATCAGCAAGTATCAGGCAAAACTATTGCCATATACTCTGATAGCCAAGCAGCTCTAAAGGCAATTCTCTCACCAGAAATCAAATCACGACTGGTGAAAGACTGTCTAGAAGACCTGACAGAGCTAAGTAGTCAAAATAAGGTGACCTTAGCCTGGGTTCCAGGCCATGAGGGATATCAGGGCAACGAAAAGGCCGACGAATTAGCCCGAGAAGGCTCAGATAAGGCCATGACAGGCCCTGAACCCTTTTGTGGAGTCGCTAAGGCATTGTGGAAGGCATCCATTAAACAATGGATGCAAAAAGAGTCTCAGGAATGGTGGAACAACTATCCAAGACTGAGACAGGCCAAACAGTTCATCAAGGAACCATCAACCAAGTTTACGAAAGACTTACTGGATCAAAAACGTCAAATCGTTAGGATAACAGTAGGCCTTCTTACTGGACACTGTCGCCTCAAAAGGCACATGAGTGTCATAAATCCAGCAGAAGAAGCAACTTTGTGCAGGTTCTGTGAAGAAGAAGAGGAAACATCATTCCACGTCCTGTGCCAATGTGAAGGCTTGGCTGGAATGAGGTTTCTAACATTGGGCGAAGAAAAGCCAATTGCATGCAACTACATGCGGGAGCCACTGTCAAAGCTACTAAGTCTAATAAAAAAGACCAGGCTAGACGACATACTCTAAAACAAACGGAGTCCCACAATAGATCTGAAAAGGTCGCGGTGGACAAGGACAAATAACGTCCAACTCCTAATCTAATCTAATCTAATCTAGGTAGTTCATCTACGGTTTTCATCGTTCGAAATAATGATTTCTCAATAACTATGTCTAACCGTGTGCCACACCAAAATTTGTCGGAACGTTTAATTGTGAAGCGCCCTCTATCTATAAAATATCTATATTCTGTAGGATTTATCCTTTCTTTTAAACTAAAAATGTAACTATAACTGTAAATATAAATGGCCACATTTAGCGTACAAAAAATGACCACTGGCATGAAAATAGGGCAACATTTGCTGGATACTATTCTTCTTTCGGCCTCAATAAATTGTTTCATAACTAATACCATGCGAAAATAAGAAAACCATAATTTAGCAGTTGGACCACGTTACTAGATGAAGCCAATTCTTTGACGTATTTTTCTTCGTTTGCTCCAAGTATTACCGACTTGTCGAAATCGCATAGAATTGTTTCTAATCCTGCGTGTTGGTCTGGTGATAAACCAATTTTCTGCACGCTCAATTTTGCGAGATGGACACATGTGCTCTGCACGGACGAGAGTAAGCATGACTTGCATTGGGATTCTCATCTTTCAATACGGCACGTGTTGAGACGACTCCAAAATGTTTACCCCAAAAAAATACAAAACTTTCGTCTGAAACGTCTTTTTATAAAAGGCGGTAATTAACCGTAACACTTTAATTTGAACACCCGGTATATTGTTAACATTTTAGGTCCAAAAATCTTCTTGATAAAAAAATATGTCTCTAGGTCAAATTTAAAATTATTATTGAATATGGAAATTAAAAACATTATATAAATTTCTCAAATTACACTATCCAGCGGTGGTGGTTTCAGAAAATCAAAATATAAATAAAAGTCTGATAAGTCTGGATTGATTTTTAAATTGCCAGATAAAAAAATATCAGTAAGGGAGAAAAAAGAAAGATAGAAGATAAATAGAGTTTATATAAGGTAAATTAAATAAAAAAGGTTCAGAATTATTTATTTAAAAAAAAGATAAATTGGAGGAGAGAAAGCAGAGCGCATAGGCGCCGGAATTCAAAAATTGCTTTGGGTGCTCGGCCTCTATGCCTCCACACCTCAGTTAAATGCACCACCGGTTTTTTAAAAGCACTTTAAAAGCTATTTTAAAGCGTTAACTTTATGAAAATATTCTTAAAAAAAAATATTATCACATATCCAATTGCTGGAGTTTGAGGATTGAAGCAGAAGACGGAGTATCAACAATCGGTAGGCTGGAGACTTGAAGGCTCCCACCTAAATCGGGATATCTGGCAACCCTATATGCTCGGTGCAGCCACCACTGGTATTCAGTGGTGGCTGCAGTGCTAGAGTACCAATGAAATAAGTAGAAAGAATATAAAACGTTTATTAACTAATTTAGAAGGAGATTTTTGATAATTTATTAAAATACATATAATGGAGTATTGTATATATACAGGGTGGCCATGCTAATTTTGTCGCACCCGGTTCCTTTACGAAAAAACGCTCGGACCCGTCAATTTTTGATTTTAGGGGGAAACATTTTTTTTGCTAGTTTTACCCCATGAACGGAAACCCTGTAGCGAGGGTGACACTTGCCCCTAAAATCTTAAATCTTTCTGTAAAAGCTTACCAGATTCGAGTAAATGCTGGAAATGCTGACCCTGGACATTTTAAAGCATTTGTGGGGTGATTTAATGACATTCATCAATTATCCTTGATCACATATTTTCCAGTGATGTTGGCTGGGTGGCATAAATTTTAGTTTTTAAGTGGCCTCATTAAAAATTCGACAAGGTTAGATCCGAAGACCGTGGGGGCCACTCAATACTTCCACTTCTTCTGATCCATTGACCTGAAAACGTTTGATCCAAATACTGACGAACAGTCAGTGCAAAATGGGGTGGCGCACCGTCTTGCTGGAATATTAAGTTGTTTGCTATGTACTGATCGTCATTCTCAATCAACTCTAGTAATGCTGGATAAATGGCGTTTTCTAATAATTCGAGATACATGTTTGCGGTTAAAGTTCCAGGTAAAAAAGGGGCCAATTATACGGTTACCAAAAATGCCAGCCCAAACATTCAGTTTTTCCGGATGTTGCGTATGCATTTCATTAAATATTCTGGGATTTGAATCGGACCAATAACGACAGTTGTGACGATTTACCGTGCCATTTAGAAAAAAAGTGGATTCGTCTATAAAACACACATTGAAAAGAAATTACTGATCATTTATTGCCCGTTCAGTCATAATTTCACAAAATTGTAATCACCTATCAAAATCGTCTTCGTTAAGTTCTTATACCAGATGTACTCAATTTGGGTTCTTAAACATGCCCTAAAATCGCCACCTCTCTAGCTCTATAAAAATTATCTTAAACCGGTTTTGTACTTTGCTGAGCCACTGTATGGGCCACATAGATAGTAGCGACGTAAAACTCGGGGATTATAATCCATGTAAAAATAGCTTTAAAATATATGTTTTTCAATCTTATTTCTAGATATCTGAAGCGATTGATGAGTGAAATATGCATTTGTCTAATGCCTTCCATTGTGATCTAATAAGTAAGTAGGTGTGTTTTTAATTAATATTGAACATATAGCTGAATAAAGAGTGATTTTTTAACATCTAATTTATGCTTATTGATATTTAATTTCTTTTTGCAATTTATTTAAGAACAATCATTAACAAAATTCACTAAAACGATACCATTTAAAAAACATTAAAAAACTGAATTCATTGCCGTCGGCCAGCCTATCAAAATTTAGCCGCAATTGCCATTGAAACTTGAAAGAAAATGATGTGAAAAATGTAAAAAAAAATGGTTGCCAGCTCTCAATTAGCAATCAGCAATTTATTGAATTTTTATAAATGTTAATGAATAGGAATATAAAAAACAAAAAAAAATGAGTCAACAGCAAATCCACGTGCTGGCTTAGCCTTAGTGGATTTACCAGGTTACTTAAACTTATATATTTAGAAGAAATAATTAATATAATTCTTGTGCCATATGCCTTATTATTTTATATTATTATAATCAGCCACAGCTACTAGGTTACCAGGTGTGAACAGGTAGGTATCTTATTGTTGATTATTTGCACTTACCGTGTTTTTCAATAAAATTATATAATAAATTGTAATTTAATTTTTGCTGAACACGATAGTATATGGTTGCCTGTAAAAAAATAGCCGCAAACAGGGTTTGTCAGTATTTGAAATAATAAATCTTGTTCTAAATGAGAGTGGGCCAGAGATGAGGAGTGCACGCGCTGCTTCGTGTGGTAGACCAGGACGCAGCAAAATACATGTTACTGCTATATAGCGTTGCCAGTGATTGGGGAGTACGGGAAAAGGGGAAATTTTCTATAATTCAGGGAAATTTAAAACTTCTTTAATTTTGTAATATTTGTATAAAATATACTTTGCCACTAAGGCTGTATCAATTTTGAAATTGAAACATCTGCCGTGTTTTATTAAAGTTTAAGTTTAAGAATTGCGTGATTCCCCGTAAAATACCAACGAGCCGAGTTCCGCAGAGTTTCTCTTTGTTTATATTTTTGGAGTTAAGGTTTATAGTTAATTGGACTTCTCTGAGATTCTGAGATGCTAATGGTAAATCGGACTTATCATAGATAGATGTATACTATAACAGTAAGACCAATCATCACTTAGGGGGCTACAGCCTTAAGTAACAGAACTAGTTTAGCTACTACAAGAGCTAATATCTCAAAAGTACAAAGACTAGACTGTGTTTGCATCACCGGTGCAATGAGAACCTCTCCTACGGACGCAATGGAGGTGATCTTAAACCTCACCTCTCTATATTTATTGACAACGCATGTGGCATGATATAGATATGATACTTGGGACATTCTCCAAGATAAAATGAGAAAGAAGTACAGTTTTGTAAAAAAATTAAAACCATAGAGCTAGGCTGCAAAAAATGGAGCTTGCAACCGAAAGATGGTTCCAAAACCATAGAAGGAACTGAAATAGAAGTGTATAGGCCTAGGAGCCGGTACTCTGTAAGTTTGGGAAAATACCGAAGCATCTTCCAGTGCATGCTATTGAGAAGTATATTCAGTTTAACATCGGGACATAACGGGGGTACAAGGTAACGAGATTGTAAATAGTCTCGCAAGACAAGGGGCTCGGATACCCTTTGTGGGACCAAAGCCATTCTGCGGTTAAAGCAGTAACACAATATTAGGAGAGATTAAAAAAGAATTGGGCAGTGAAAGAATAGATGGTTGGAACAATCTTTTGGGGCTAAGACAGGCTAAAATACATTGGGGCGAACTTAACCAGGAAAAACCGGAAGCCTGTATCTACCTGAGTAAGAACAGGCTACGTAATGTAACAGGAATCCCTACTGGGCATTGCTGACTAAAAGGAAACCCTAATAAACTTAGGAGAGTAGAAGATAGTAAGTGCAAATTCTTTGAGGAGGAAGACGAAACCTCCAACCACATTCTGACTGAATGTCTAACCAGGGGCGGTTTCTCCAATGGTTCATTTGTGCAGTGAACACCCAGTTCAATTTCATAAAGACACATTATTTTAAAACTACATAAATAACATAAAAAATATAAATTTAATTTTAATATTTTTATTTTCATACGTGTTAATCTATATTTTTTGGTACATCATTGCTTTCTGGCTGATCGCGTCTCTGTGGCACAATATATCTAAGTAAACCTTGTCTGTGGTTCATTATGATGAGTGAGCCTAACACGAGTGAGACGATTTGACGAATACATATAGCTAAAAAGAGATGAAAACACGCCAACAGATCCTTCAAACTGTCAAAGAACAAATTAATTGGCGCGCCGCTCACAAACAAGTTTGCCAAACCAGTGTTGCCAGTCTAGTACAATTCACAATTGTACTAGATGTAGTACATTCTGCATGCATCAGTGTTCACGTGTAAAATATATGTATATATTGTGTTCCTTGTTTGGGTTCGTTATCAATAAAGATCCCCTTTTTTCCTCTTCAATGAATTTAGATGTCACTGCAAATAGAATTCGAAAAATCTGGTACATTTAAGGAATCTGGTACATTTTTTAGACAAATATGGTACATAACAAAAACATTCTGGCAACTATGTACCAAATCAAAGTACAAACTGTCAATGTCAATACTGTCATTCCATCTATTTTAATAAAATTAAGATTATTTTATTTGTGATTGTTTAAAAAATGTGTTTAATTGAGAACTGCAACTTTAATAAATTGGAAGGATGTGTGTTAATGTAATTATTGTTCAAGGAAAACTTTTAAGGCAAGGTAAATAAATAAAATATTTTAAGGTTATATTTTGTTTATTTACTTTATAATAAAGCAGTAATAAAGTTTTACGACTATAATTTGTTTTATATTTTGTTTCAGTATCTAGACCATCCAAAGACAATTTCAAAATGGTCTATTTTGTAAACAATTGTAAATACTATGAAGTAAGAAGTAAACAAAAAATCTGTAAATTTTTTCCCACAAAATCTGCTAAAAGAAAAAATTTAATTATTCTGATAAGGTAACTATTTGACATAATTATGGAAATGTACAATAAAAATTTGATTAAGATAAAGAGACAAATGGTTTTCACTTTAAAAGTCTAAATCAGAAGAATGGATCAGCCAATTAATTTAATATACTCGATGAGAAATTTTACCTAAGAAATGGTATGTACATTTAAATAGTTTACCTATATAAAGTTATGTTTACAATTATCAATTGTGTTACCCTCTAACCAAGGTCGTTTGTTACATACAAACTAAAAATATTTTATTTTAATGATATTTTTTTATTGCCTTGTTTGTATAATTTAGTATTTTCAAAAATATTAAATGTTATGGTAATAAGAATCACTACAGGTATTAAATAAAAATAAGGGTATTGGTAAAGTAGTTTACAGTTGGTACTAAAGAATGTCTCGAAAAAAGTCTCGAAATAAGTATCAAACGTAAATTGTGATTTTGATTAGGCATTTAACAAGTCACATCCCACATCTACATGCTCTGGCTAATCAATCCTATAAGTACATATCAAAACATTAATATACTATCTATAATTAAACAATAATTTAAAAATACAGATGAAGCCGATTTACCTATTTAAACAAAATTGTTATTATTCTATTATTTATTAAAACACATTATTTTTTAGTAAACTTGGACATGCAAAAGCAGCCATGAGGGTAGGACATTAGTGAAAGCAAGAATACTTTGGAATGTTCTGTGAAATACACTTAGAAAGTGTCATATGGAGAATTAAGTGTGATAACATTTTACGATATGCATCTCACTAGTTTAGTTCATAGATTTCTGTGTTCAATTATGTGCTGCTATTTCAAACTTTTAGTATCCTTTGATAAAAGAAGTTGAATATTATTGTTGACCTTTTTAAATTGTTTATTTTTCCTCATACATTTTTTTCTACTCTTCATACAGTATTCTGTGAAGAGTATTATAGGTTTATTTTGTCTGTCTTTCCGATGTCAGGTTTTTTGTCTACACGATAAGTCAAAAACGAGAAATGAAATCAACTTGAAAATTTTAAGCAAAAATCAAGCTCTATAAGAGGACAAAGCTTATTGATTTTTAACAAATCTGATTAAAAATAGGGGTTAATATGGGTTGAAATTAAAAAATCCTAAATTAAAAACGACAAGCGATATCAACATGAAATTTTTAGTAAAAACTAAGCTTTATAAGAAGATAAAGCCTATTGATACTGAAAAAAATATGAATATATGGGGGGGTTAAAATAAAAAAAAAAATCCTAACTGAAAAATGATTTAAACTTGAAATGTTTAGCAAACATCAATCTCTAAAAGCAGATGAGGCCTATTGATTGTGAAAACAATCTGGTTGAAAATGGGGGTTAAGGGGGTCTGTTAAAGTACGAAGAGTATCCTCTAGAATGCCAGGCATTATATATCATTATTCTAGTTTGTGTCTGTGTAATATGTATTGTGATGGGACCGGATGGGACTGATCTTATAAAATAAACATTTAAAATATTTTAGTTCTTATTTTATTTGCCAATAAAAGGTATTTAAAAAATATATTTTTTATTTGACATCTGTGACAAATTGTGAAAATGATTAAACTTACAATAAAAACTAAAAAATGGTAGGTTAAGTTTCATATAAAATTTTTTACACAAAAATCAATGTAAAGTTTCTACATTACCTGATATATATTTAAAAATAATCTCAAATTGTGAGGAAAAGTCAGTTTACTAACTAATAATGTTTAGATTGTTTTCAACGTATTAAAAAAAAAAACAAATATTACACTAACTAAAATATTCATTTATTAATAGTTGTAATGCTTGAAACCAGTATGATGTTGATAATAATAATTACACTTAATACAAACTCAGATAATAAAAAAACAGTGATATTGACTCTTGTACAAGGTTTTGATCCGAACTTACAAATGATAAAATTATTGGAAAAAGTGAACACCCATTTCAAATTACCACGAGCCGCCACTGTGTCTAACACTCCAGAATTCAAGGGTACTATACCTAGAAGCATATTAAATAGCAGAAGGAGATAGTTTCTTGAGAAGATAGGATTGGAAGGGTCGTAATAGGCATAGAGACATTTCCTTGCTGCATTAGCGACAGAAGGCGGCACAATAGATCTTTTAGGTCGCAATGTATTAACATTTCCAATTAATGTTTAAAAAATTTCCTGAATTATAGAAAATTTCTCTTTTTTCCTACTGATTGCAGATTATCAAAGATTTAGGGAAATTTCCCCATAAATGGCAACACTGTATAGCGGTAACATATTTTATACTGCGTCCTTGTCTACAATACGAAGCAGCGCGCGCATTACTTGTCTCTCGCTTACTCTTATTTAGAACAAGAGTAATTAATTCAAACACTGGCAACCACTATTAATTGCGGCCATTTTTTTACAGACAACCCCATATTCTATCGTTTTTAGCAAAAATTAAATTACAGTTAGTATATAATTTTTTTGAAAAACATGGTATGTGCAAATAATTAACAATATCATACCTGTTCACAACTGGCAACATCATTTTATTTATCGCGTTTAATTCATTAAAAAACATTGCTGAAATTTACTAAAATAAATTAAATAAAATTCAATTAGTTAACGCTAATTCTGATAGGGAACCCGATGTTATTGTTATTAATCCTCAAATTTTGTTTCATTAAAACAACAGATCACTGCAGAAATCAGCTCACGGATCTTGTACTATGTTATTTAAACAAAATGTGTCGCATATGACGTACCCTCTGAATATAGGACATGACTAAGTCATAATCTGTAACGTTTCACAATTCGGGGTTCAATAATTAAAACTGAACTAGCTAGGTGCTGCACTAAACTACATATTTTTGGCCCTCAGTAATGTAAGGGCACTAGATTGCCTTAAACTTGGCTTCGTTGTACGTAATTTTATAAGGGGTCTTGATATTGGAATCTAACATGTTTCTGTAACAGGGCTGAAGGAAACACAGTATTCTCAAAACAAATATAATGTTAAAAGTGAGATTATAGGCCTTTTCGACTGACCCTAAGATCCACTCTTAGCGGTAACCACGAGTTATATGACCAAAAAGGCTCTCGATCTTCGCAACCAAGGTTCGCGAAACCAATTTGCCACGTAATTAAATTCCATGTGTCTCAAGTTAACTTATTAGGTATATTGTTTCATAGTTTATTGTCATTTTACTTTTGTTTGATGATTATGCATTAATCAACTTTGTACGTGATCGCGACTTAAAAATAATCCATCAAAAAGACTAAGCAATATTTTGTAGATAAATATGGATTATATGGATTTAGGGTGAGATTACAGAAAATCCACAACTCCGCAACTTTGCAGATCTGCAAATATGGCGGACTTACAGATGAAAGTCAAGGATACTTGACTCTCTATAGAATTGGCTAAATTCAATAAATTTACCAGAAAAATATCAATAAATTAATATTTCATTTCTACGTTTATTAAACAACATAATTATCAAATATTTTCTTTTAATCTTAATGTTAAGTCACAAATAACTTTTTAAAATAACGAAAAATAACTATTTGCATGTGAAAATACGGCCCAGTTTCGCTAAAACATTTCTAACCATCAGTGAATACTTGACACACACGTTTTTTATAGTCTATCTCTCTTAGCGCATTTAACTTAAGTCTCACCCATTTTCACTCTATCTTTCTTTCAAGCAGTTCTTAGAAAAGGAACCTTATGAGTGTCCGGCGCATAACTAACGCACCCTAAGTGACGTATTTACTATGTCATGAAGCACCGCATTCGCTAGAACCACCTCCCACTACGGTACAAAAGATCTATTGCGTCAACTATGCACCGGACACTCAATACGACTCCAGATAGTATAAGACGAGAAGGTCTATGAAAACGAGTTCAGAAAGAGTTAAGAAAGATACAAGCTTTCTGAACGAGACAGTCGAGACAGATTACACACGTTTAAATCTCTTCATAAATTCAAATTGGCAACGATCAACTTGATTGTGTACGTATTAGTTAAGAAGTTCTATGTTCTATCTACAAAACCAACATTCTTTGTACATCATGTGTGATCAATAAAAACACTTCGTTTTCTACTCAAACTTTCAAGTTATTTATACAAGAAGGACCCAATTTTTCCTCACATCAGCGACTTATATATACAGGACACATATATCAAAAAAAAGATTGGAAATGAAACCAGTATTGTTTCAAGTATCCTTGCTTATATCTTGCATCTATAAGTCCGCCATATTTGCAGATCTGCGGAGTTGCAGACGTGGTGCATTTTTTGTCATCTCACCCTTAATACCTACTGCGAAATGGCTCAGATTTTAGGACGAGACATTAATACAGTAGCAGTTGCTTATTAGCTGTCAATGAAGCATCATTTTTGTATAAGAATAAAAAAAATAACTACTATACAATAATAATTGCTCCTCTTGTACATGAAAGTTAAGATATATTCATCAATTGGATACTTTAAACGAGTTAAACTTTTTCATTTCCAACTGTATGTATATTTTATGTTCAAAATCTCACATAAGAATCATTGACGGTTGTCAAAATCATTTTTATATATAGGTAAAAACTGCATTCTTGCGTGCACTCACTTCACTTATATTATTAAGTGAATTTTAAAGATAATGCTGAGCAAATTATATATAATTTCGTAGCACTTTATAAAATGGCGTATAAATTATTAAAATTACCTCTTGATGATCTTTAATCAAAGTTCCAATTTTCACAATAATCTCTAGCATTATAACTATTTAATTAATTTTAAATTATACTGCAACTGGCTTAAAAGTCTTGAAACATACTAATTTAAGTCATTAATTTTAGCCCTAAACGTGCAAAACTAATTTCACCAATTTTGTAAATAGAAAAATTTTTAATACTGATACATAAGATAAATTTTATATCAAAAACTTTTTTATAAACACGGCTGTAAATATTGTAATTAATGAAAGTAATTTTAATATAATTTTCTTAAGCGAAATATTAATTGATGAAAGATTATCCATTAATATTAATCAACTCTTAAGTCTTGTATTAATAGAAGTGGAAGCAGAAAATATAAAAAAATGTGTATTAATAAATAAAAATATGTGACGAAAACCAAATGGGATGCAGATTCCAATATTGCACTTCAATTTTATAAAGCATGCATTCGGTCGATCTTGGATTATGGGTGTTTCCTGTACGATTCAGGCACAACCTCCTCCAAGTCTCCAAGCAGATTAAAAATTGTTTTGGTTCAGCAGACAAATCTAACTTAAGCGTGTTGAATAAACTACAATGCAGTACAGTAAGAACATGAATTGGAGCAAGGAAATCTTCTTCCATTCAAGCAATTTTAAAAGAAGATCAAGAACCTTCTCTTCACCTAAGACGCAGCTACCTGGCACATAAAAAATTGGTAAATTAACAATATTTTATTCTAAAAAACCTCTGATCAAGGCCATTTCTGATTTATTAGTGGAGTTCCCCACAGTTGGCAGACGCATTGGTTAATATTCGGCTATGATACAATAATGTTTAGTCCTCTTGAAAAATAGACTCTATTCTGATTAGGAGACGTTTTTTATTTAGTATAAAATACACAAAAGAAACTACTGTGACCACACACGGAAAAAAAATTGTAGAAGAAATTTCTACAATTATAGATTTTTTCTCTACAATAAATAGTACATATAGGGACAGGGACAATTTGTAGTAAAAATTTCCAAATATTTGTGGAGAATGTATTGTAGAGTTATTATCTACAATATTTAGTAAAAATGTCCAAATGCATCATAAGAATTG
This sequence comes from Psylliodes chrysocephalus, assembly GCA_927349885.1. NCBI lineage: Eukaryota > Metazoa > Arthropoda > Insecta > Coleoptera > Chrysomelidae > Psylliodes > Psylliodes chrysocephalus. Next base: position 42,855,152 of record OV651820.1, on the reverse strand, counting down.
TTCTACAAATTGTTATAATTTTTGCTATTCATTGTATGAATTTATATTAAAAATGTATTGCGTATTATGAAAATAAATACGAAAATTTTACACAAAAAATAGTAAAAATTCATACAAATTGTAGTAATTTTTAATAAAACTTGTAGTAGTATTCCATAATTATTATAATTATAACCTAGAAAAAAATGTTCCTTAATAAAATATTCAATTTATTGTTTTAATATAAAAGATACAAAGTCTTAATTACATTATGTAATAAATAACAGTAATAATAGCACCCTCAGTCTCAGTTGGCTTCTCTGCACCTGAAAAATATGAAATAAAAATGAATAACAATTGAACTGTTCATACCCTTAAAACGGGGATATTTATCACCTTTACACTGATTTGAATATTAAATGACTAAGTAAGATAACTAAAAAAAATGAGAAAGTAGGTATGTCACAAAGAAGACAAAAAAAATCATTGAATTTGGCACAAAATTCGATCTTGGGCACAACATTCGATCGTTGGCCACAACTATTTTTTTAAAAATAATCTACTAAGGTTATTTAAATTAGTTATCTAAAGGTAAATTATTCAAAAACAATAAATGTACTTACCACTAATAGAATTTATTATTAAAATTTTCTCAAACGCATCGGTGCTTATAATATAATAATGTGTTATAGGTACTCTAATATGTACCATGCTTTGTTATGTGAACATGGCGAACGGCTACTGCTGTCTGGCCATTTATGATCGACGTCAGAAAACGTTGGCCAATAGCAGAATTCTGTTTTGTTCACATGACTTAGAATTTCTACAATATTATAGAATATTTTTGAACAAAATTGAATATTTTTCATAAGAAGGAATGTAAATTATTACTATTTTTTGTAGAGAAAATTACTATTTTTTGTAGAGATAATTATTAATATTTGTACAAATTTTTTCAGAAGTTAGTAGTAGTAATTACGATAATTGTAATAAATTTCTACTTCTACAAACAATAGTAAAATATACTAAACATTGTGGAAATCTTTCCTATTGTTGTAGAATTTTATTCGACAATTCAATTGCTACAATAATGAATAGTTTTTAACTATAAATTGTAGTAAAATTTTCTACAAATTGTTAAGTATTTTTCTACAAGTCTACTACTACAACATTGTAGTAAAATTTTCTAGTCACATTTTTTTCCGTGCATACTTTCAAAGTATGTGACTGTGACTGACACACCTAAAAAATATTTTGACAAGACTCTTTTAAAAATATATGTGCCCTCCAAATAAACTATAACAACTAACTTAAAAACATATGACAAATAGTAAGGTATCTGTAGAGATTTTCGTGTCGCTCTTGTAGTATTTTGTATTTATTTTGGACACACTACCCTCAGTGCATTGCTTAGCGGTAGCAATTCCAGTAGAGGAAGTGACCTGTACTATACATCACATCTTCATGCTTAGCTTGTTAGTCCAGCCCTTTAATAAGAGATCGTTAACATTGACGAGAACAACCGCTGGATGGTATGTCATTTTGTCTACATTATTGCTTATGCCATATTTCTGATCTCGCCTAGCTTCCCTGTGTATATATTATTGCTAATAATATTACCTTATATTAACTTTCTGTGTACATAGTTAATAACCTCACTGTCAAAATAGCCTCATATTGTAAATAAATCATAGCATTTAGTATTATTACCTTATTACATTAAAAGTGGTACTGTTTACCCATTCTATCGAATAGTTTTAGTTTAGAAAATCTAAGTGGGTAACTGCTTATTATCTACCCTTACTTTTGTTGGCTGCTTTTGGCATAGCTTATTCAGCTTCTCGTAGAATCTAAAACAAAATAAAATATAGATAAATAACTTAAGTTTATTGTATAAACTAGTAGAATAAGATTTAGAAAAATTTGCAGTATTTTATGCGCTTCGTACTTACCTTCATACTTACCTTGTGAATGATTGGTACCAAATGGGCAACATAGTTATTTTACCACTAAAGAAATTATCCATTTAAAAGACCTATCAGCTTCATCCTCTCCATTAGAAGAGATAACTGAGTATGGCTCAGAGACAATAAACAGAAAGCAGACTTGTTTGCTGAACATTTGTTAGATTATACCCAATCGAAAGCAAAAAAATGATTTTCCTATAAAAAACAATAAAAAATCTGAAAACATCACCCTTGTTATACCGAAAGAAGTAGCAGAAGAGATTAAAACTAACTTTAATCCAAAGAAAGCACCAGGCTTCGATTTAATAACTGGTGAAATTATCTAGAAAAGGTATTGTCCTGGTGACGCACTTGTTTAATGTAGCTTATAGATTGAATCATGTTGAAGAAAAACAAGATGCTCTGCAGTATTTTTAGACGTTGCCCAATCCTTTGACAGGTTTGGTTTACAAACTAAAAACAAATGCTTCAGAAAGGTGATAGGTGTGTACTCACTGGGTAATTCAGAAATACCCGATGAAAAAAATGCTAGCAAAGCAATATGTAGATAATAACATCATATTATCGCAGATAGGCTTTTGAGAATCAAGCAGGAAGAAGAATATTCTAATATTAAAAGAAATAAGAACTGGAGTGCCCTAAGAAAGTGTTCTTGAACCCATCTTATAATTACTTTACACTATTGACTTGCCAACTCTGGAAGATATGACTGTAGCTACATTCGCTAATAATACTGTGCTCCTTGCAGTTGACCAAGACCAAGAAAGATCGGTAAGGAAACTCCAAACTGCTAGAAATTCTCTAGTTAGATCGACCAAACAATGGAGAATTAGGTTCAATGAACTTAAGTCTATTCATGTGAATTTCACTAATAAAACAATAGCAGAACCTAACTCACTAAATTTCAACGAAATGACTGTACCTCACGAGCTGAATGCAAAGTACCTTGGCATGACCCATGATGCCAAATTACGATGGACAGTAAATGTTAAGTTGATAAATAATGAATTGGGATTAAAATGTAAATTGTAATACTGGCTTTTGTGTATAAACTCAAAAGTGTTAGTACATAATAAAATATTAATATACAACCAGGTTATACGACCGGTGTGGCTTTACAGCATTCAATTACGGGAATGTGCCAGAGGTAGTAACATTAAGTCTATCCAAATCCTTCAGAACAAAGTATTGCGCAACATAGTAAACGATCCTTGGTATGTGCGCAATGCAGATTTTCATCGAGATCTTGGAATTCCAACATTGAAAGACAAAATCAAAAAGGTTTGCTGGCAAGCATAAAGCCAGACTTCCCCTACACATCAATGCAGAACCTCTTCAGCTGTGTATATGTGAATGCAGAGTGATTTGCATATAGTAGTCAGAATAATCTAATGATGATCGGGTATGTGAAGTTAGCTTCTCAAACCTCAGCATCTCATATTTTGAGCAAAGTTCTTATAACATCCGATATAGTTTTATAGTTCTTAATACTTTTTATCAATAGTTCTGTCTAATTTAGTACCGAAAAATATAATTTAAAAAATGAGATGCTAACGACCGGAAGTTAGCATCCCAATATAATAAAAGAAATAAAATTAAAAAAAATCAGACGGTAAATCGATAGTTTACGAATAGTTCAAGAGTTCTTGTTCGTTTGTATAGCTAAATTATTTCACATATAGCTCTGGCACTCTTAAAATAATTATAAATAATAATTATACATATGAAATCTAGTCAACAATAAAAAGCTATTATATTTTGACAACTTCTTGGACACATAATGCTTCTGAATGATAACTTGACTGTAATAAACACAAATTGTAGACTATAGTGAGCTGCTGTCATATTATGATGAGTTCTAGAATATGCAATGCTTCTAAATGATAACTTGACTCTCTCTGCATGCAATCCCCAATAGTTCTATCTAGCACATTTTCAATAATTTAATGTATTATTAACAAACAGAAATCATAGACCATAGTGAGATGCTAGCACATTAAGACAAGTTATAGAATATACATTGCTTCTAAATGATAACATATTTCTATTTGCATTGAGACCCAAAGAATTCTAGCCTCTAGAACTTTTTCTATAATTTTAAGCATTAATATAATAATAAAATAAACAAAAATAGACTATAGTGTAATGCTGTCATATTATGACTAGAATATGATTAAAATATTTAATGCTTCTAAATGATATCATAAATCTCTTTGCATTAAGACCCAAAGAGTTCTAGCCTCTAGCACTTTTTCAATAATGGTACGTAATAACTTTAAACAGAAATTATAGACCAAAGTGAGATGTTGGCACAATATAACGAGTTCTAAAATATATAACACTTTTAAATGATAACTAGATTATCTCTGCATGAAGTCGCGAAGAGTTCTAGCCCACTAGCATTTTTAAATAATCTTAAATATTAATAATAAAGAGAAATTATAGACTATATAGTAAGATGCTGTCATATTATGACGAGTTTTAAAATATATAAGCTAGAGGCTAGAACTCTTCGGTTCTCAATGCAGAGAGAGTCAAATTATCATTTAGAAGCATTGTATATTCTAGAACTCATCATAATATGACAGCATCTCACTATAGTCTATAATTTCTATTTATTATCAATACTTAAAATTATTCAAAAAGTGCTAGAGGCTAGAATTCTATGCGACTCTATGCAGATATAGTCTATATATCATTTAGAAGCGTTATATATTCTATAACTCATTATAATGTGCCCCAGCATCTCACTGTGGTCTATAATTGCTGTTTGTTATTAATGCATAGAATTATTAAAAACGTGCTAGAGGCTAGAACTCTTCGGGTCTTAATGCAGCAGAAAGAGCCAAGTTATCATTTGGAAGCATTGTATATTCTAGAACTCGTCATAATATGACAGCATCTCACTATAGTCTATAATTTTTGTTTATGATTAATAATTAAAGTTATTGAAAAAGTACTAGAGGCTAGAACTCTTTGGGTCTCAATGCAAAAGGATTTATGTTATCATTTAGAAGCATTAAATATTCTAGAACTCGTCATATTATGATAGCATCCCACTATAGTCTATAATTTCTATTTGTTATTAATGCTTGAAATTTTTCAAAAAGTGCAAGTTGCTAGAACTTTTCAGGTCTCAATACAGAAAGAGTTAACTTATCATTTAGAAGCATTATGTGTACTAGAAGTTGTCATATTATGACAGCATTTTACTGTCGTCTAAAATTCATATGTGTAATCATTATTTATAATAATTTTTAAAATGCTAGAGCTCTACCTAAATGAAGTAATTTAGCTATACAAATGAACAAGAACTCTAGAACTATTTGTAAACTATCGATTTAATGTGTGTTTTTATTTATTTTATTTCTTTTATAACGTTGGGATGCTAACTTCCGGTCGTTTGCATCTCATTTTTTAAATTGCATTTTTTGGTACTTAATTCGAGAGAACTATTGAAAAAAAAATATCAGGAACTATAGAACTATATCGGATGCCATAAGAACTCTACTCAAAATATGAGATGCTTAGATATGAGATGGTAACTTCACACACGTATGATGATCGCTGAATTGACTTTAGTTTAAGATTTTTTCAGAAAAAAATTAATGGTTAATAGGTGCCAAATAATAATTAAATATAAAAATATCAAAGAAACTAAAAACTTCAGATCATTTCTTACAAACAATAATATCCCTTGGTCTAAACGAATAAGTGTGTCATTTAGTTAATAAAATAATATGTGAAACTCTAGTTAAATTCATAAACAGTATCGATCTTGTTCCTTACTTGTAAAAAAAAAGTAAATTTGGCAAATGAAATTAGTCCGATGCCAAAAACCCTCCCTTCTAATGGAGACTTCTCACATACTCACACTCTTTATCTAAAATTTAAAAAGTATGTGGAAAACGTTCCATCCTAAAGATAGATAGATATTAAAGAGTCGTAAATATAATCTGATATCAGATATCTGATATCTGATATTTCTGAAACAGTTATGCGCTACACGGAATTGATATTAATGCATTCATAATAAAGTGACCCGGCATACACGATCTAGATTCATTGCGGTTATTATGAAAGACTTTACACCTAAGTAATAAATCACGAGTTTAAAATATCCAAGTACTGTACTTTGATAAATTGAATTGCAAATTATTTTAACATTCAGTTACGGTTGACTGCTTACTCAATTTTGAGACTTTGTAAGAGCATCTTACTAGAAAAATACAACCGTTTCCCCATTGCTGCTTTTAATATTATGAAATTATGACTTAAGAGTACTATAAATATAAATAAATATGTATTTAATAGGTAATAAATTTCTTATTCAATTAAACTATTCTGAATATAAATTATTTACATCAAATGATTATGTATTTGTGCATAGGTAAAATGGCGGACAACTGCTTTCCGGGTCGGTTACCCGGGCGTCAGATTACTCAAAGTGGTTTACTCCACAAACTCTTGATACCAGGGATGTCAAAAGTACCTACTTGGCAGCTTGTGATGGAAATAAAAAATTACAGAGATCACGTTGATTTTAGACTATCTGCACTAAGGTTACAAATAACGGACATTAATCATTATTTGTGCCAGAGGCTGAAAAATAGGAAGAAGTCAGGAGCGGATACGGTTTAACGATCGCTATAATATGCTTGTTGTTTTAATTTATTACATCTAGTGCTTACGAAAAATAAACAAGATTTATTTTCCTGTTTCAACATCCACCCATCTCGAAATAATGAAACAAAAATAGCAGAAATAATCCGTAAAATGGTTGAACGTGGGCCTCAGTCAGACGACTTCAGGAGCGATTTCAGAATAAAACAGAATCTGATACGGCGGAAATACATATTATTAAAAATGTACCATACTCTGTTTTAACTTGGTACTGCCGGGTGCATATTTGTAAACAGCAGCCATGATCGCGAATCGGTTCTAGCCCGAACGCTGCCGCAACCCTTCCCGTAAATAGCAGACAATATCGCAAATCCGTCGCGTAAACAACATTCATGATTGCAAATTTTTAAACTATTATGCTATGTATGAATATAGATACTATTAATTTTTATTTATTTGAAATAAAAAAAAAAAAAAAACTATTAGACACTAAGCATTTACTTTGGCTTAAAATATAGGAAAGATATTAAAAAGCTATTCGACTTAAAAAATCATTTATGTATGTTGTAAAACTTTTTTTTTTCAATATATACCAACAAGAAATCAAGAACTTTAAACCTAAAAAAATATGACATTTCATTTAACTCAGTTTTGTAAACAATCGGGGAGCTAGTAAATTTGTTTTTCCTACGTATAATAGCAGTTGGTCCTACCGAAATTGTTATGCCTTTACGTGAATTGTGAATTGATCGTTTAGTATTAGTACCAGCAAACTTACAGGCAATATATGCCACTTTAAAGTGAGAAAGAACTTTTACCACTCCTATTATGATTATTGATAAAGGCTTTTACGCCTTCTTGAAAGTTTTCTGGGTCGTCCTTCAGATTTTTTTTAACAACAGTCGTTGTAAAGAATTTCCATTCGTTTTTAAAAGCATTGGTGTTCAATTCCTCTACACTTTGATTATATTATCATAATCTTCAAAATCGTCGTCGCTATCTTTGTCACATGAAAATAATGTACTATGGATTTCTCCAATAAAGAAAGATTGATTTTTCTCATGCAGGAAGGACCATACTCCCCTTCCTTTAACAGCAGTGTTTTTAATAGTTATGCAGTAGGGATGGTCCGAAAGCTATTTTGAATAAAATTGTCTTTTGGTCTTACGACAAAAGTTTGCATGTCGACATTATGTTATATTTTTTGAAAAGAGCTGTGCATATTTTCCTTGTATCGCCTTCAGGACAAGAACACCTGCAAACTTGTATATTAATATAATATTCGGTACTGCTTGAGGAACTTGACAGTGACTATTGAAAACTGTCTATATAATTTATGTTATCGGAATTTACATCCTTATCATCTGCTAAATATTTTCTGGTAGGTATCCACTTTGTTCATAACTACATAATAACATTGGTACAATTTCTATTAATTTTTTTACTGGTACATCAAACACCTCACTCTTTTCAGAAATTGTAATGAAGCATCCAACTGGGATACCTCGAACTGCTTTTCTACATCATAATTTGCAGTAGCATCCACATATAATATTTAAAAAATTTGGATTAACAAACTTGCTGCTCTTTACATCATCAGTGTATATAGAATCCAGGAACCTAATAATCACTGTTAATCGATTGTTCTCGATCATGGTCCTTACGTGTTACATATGTGCGAATTTGGCGATATCGTCTGCTATTTTACGGAAGAGGTTTCTGTTGTTTACGCGACGGATTTGCTAGAGTAGTTGTGGCAGCATTCGGCCGGAATCGACTTGCGATCCTGGGTGCTGTTTACAAATATGCCTGCCTTATAGTGCCTTAAACACGTTAACAGAAAAAGTCACGTAAAGTTACCCTATGTTATGTTATGTTGGGAATGGGGTGTTAATACACTGCGACCTAAAAGATCTATTGTATCCCCTTCTGTCGCTAACGCACCAAAGAAATGTCTCAATGCCTATAACGATCCTTTAAATCCTATTTTCTCAAGGAAGTGTAGGGTTTGGAGTGGCTTCAAGTTAGGTAAATCTCCCTCTTCTATTTGATATCCTCCTAGATATAGTGCCCTTGGATACTGGAGTGCTGCACATTCAGTTAGAATATGAATGAAAGTTTCGTCCTCCTCCTCGCAAAATCTCCTCTACTACTCTCAGTTTACTAAGGTGTACTTTTAGTCGGCAATGCCTGGTAAGGATCCCTGTTACAATACGTAGCCTGTTCTTGCTCAGGCAGATAGAGGCTTTCGATTTTTTCTGGTTATATTCACCCAAAAGTATTTTAGCCTGTCTCAGCCCCAAGAGGTTGTTCCAATTATCGGTTCTTCTACTGCCCAATTGTTTTTTAATCTCTCCTAATATTATGTTACTGCTGATACCGCAGAACGGCTTAGGTCCTACAAAGGGTGTTTGAGCCCCTTTCCTTGCAAGACTATTACCTCGTTATGTCCCAGGACCCAAGTGAGAGTAACTCTATTTTTCTCGCCTAGCTCATTCAATTGTTCTAGGCACCTCCAGACCATTTTTGAGCTGATTACGTAAGAGCTCAACGCTTTAATGGGTGTCTGACTATCGGACATGAAGATAATCTCTTGTCTTTGATAGTTTTTTCGATGTTAAACTGGATACACTTCTAGAAGGCGTGAATTTCCGCATGGAAGATGCTTGGGTATTTCCGCAAACTTTCGGAGTGCTTGGTTCTCGGCCCATACACTCCTATTCCAGTTCCTTCTATGGTTTTGGAACCGTCCGTATACAACCGAATATCATGTCTTTCGGTTGGAAGTGCGATGGATTCTTGTCTCCATTCTTTCTTGCAGCCCAACTTTGTGGTTTTGAAGTTTTTCACAAAACTGTACTTTTTTAGCATTTCATCCTGGGGCATGTCCCAGGTATCTTTAGTCCTAACGCAAGTGTGCTTTCGTTTGATTACTCCGTTCCTGATCATTCTATATCGTTTCTAAACTTGCCTCTAGCAAATATGACAATGTCGTCGACATAACCTTGACTGGGTATGCCGAGGTCAGTCAATCTACATAGAAGTTTATCTACGGTTAGGCTCCATATTGGTAGGGATAGAACTCCTCTTTCTGGACATCCTCTGGTTGTGCAGATGGAGATGGTATTCTGCCCTATCTGTCTCTGCAGTTCTCGTAGATAACAGCTGAGCCATCCATCTGGATATGCAAGTGATCTTCTGACCGATTCGTGTGTCATCTTGTCAAAAGCTCAAAAATACCCTATACTCACGTAGACTCGGAAATATAGTCAAACTAAATAATCAATGGGAATGAAATTGTGATAGCATGTATATACATGGAATAAAGTAATTCAAGGAAATAAAGAGTATTTAATCAACGCTGACTTGTATCATTGCGTAACGAATCAATATTGACTAAAAACAAAATTAAATACGCACCCGGGTAGTATGTAAATATCTGCAATGAAGGGCTTGCGGTTCCAACCAAGTAATTCAAGTAAATAAATGTTATTTATCAACTCTACTTTAAAAAAAAAGTCTTACTAAATTAAACTAAATCAGTCACCTAGCTCCACGGCAAGTTTTATTTTCAATATTTGGAAATAAATTCGCAAAATCATACGGGGTTCAAACAAAATTCCCAACACGAGATAAAATCAAAATACCAAAATTAAAACCGAAAAATAAAGTTTATTATTTTACTCGATAGATTCAGAATCAGAACAACATAAAAAATGGCTGAAAGACTATTTGCTTTCTGAAATTATGCACTGAGAATAGGTGCTTTTACGGATCGACGTGTCAAAGCTAATTTTTCTTAACTGACTTCGACTAAGGCTGTTTTTGGCAATGGGGAAGTGGGGTCGTAACCCTAAAATATCTTAACGAGCGGGATCTTGATTTTTCGTGACTGTCAATCACAGGAGCACGCTGATTGAAAAATTTACAGAAATATTGTTTCTTTTTTCTTTTTAGTACTGTGTAGAACATCTTTGGCGTCTTATGCGTGTTTGTCCTTCTATTGGTAAATGATCACCAACATTATAAAAAACTTTCGTTTCTTCATTGTTTTTTTTTTTATCTGTAGCATCTTTTCTGCCCAATGATATTATTATTTTCTACACTGTAGTATGAAACGGCACCAAAACCGTTATTTTTCTTTCCTTTGCAATTAGTTGAACAAGATGAGATTAGAAGAGATGTTATCAAAAGTCTGAAGAAAACTTTTTTCCACCATTTAGCCGACTTTCGATCGAAATCATACAGACCAATAATCTGATTGGCTCAATCTACTCCATCCATGAATCGGTATAGAACTCTAATATTTCAGAGCAAGGAATATCTTTTCCATAACCAACCTTTTCTGTGCATTTTACAGTTGTTACTTATTAGTAAAACAATTACTTATTACAAGTAAGTCCTTAGTTTCTTACCATCTGGTGATTATAGTATCATTACTGTTTACCGTAAATTCTGAATCGCCTCGATTCAGTTTAGTTATAAATTTTAGTACATTCTTTTTATGATTCATCAATATATGAAGTGGCATTGTATTAAGCAAAAAAAAATAGATGCAAAAAATCTATCGAAACAAGAGTGCTAGTTTAATTGTACCAATTAATCTTCCTATCATCCTTTCTCCTAAAGTTCTTTTTGAATTTCCAGTAAATTTGCTCTCATACACGTTAAAATCATAAACGTAACCACCCAGGCAGCACACATTAGTATAACTAACGTATTTTATATGTAATACTCGTTTAATTTTGGTATTGGTTGATTCCGTATACGTTTACAGTTTACGATTATTCTACGTTTATACGGTATATAATTGTAAATTTTTCTACGTTTAAATGCAGTTAACAATATACGACTATTTTTAGTTTGCGATGAACTATTTATATACAGTGGGCCTAAATATACGTTTAGGTTTATTTAAATTAAATTCGTATAAATTTACATAATATTACAATATGTGTTATTCGTTTATAACTCCCGTTTAAATTTCGTCTTGGTTGATTTTTTAAACGTTTACCATCTACCATTTTTATACTTAACGTTTTTTAATAGATAAATTAAACGCTTTTGTTTGTAGATACTAGTTAATATACCTATATTATTCTACGTTTAAATATAAGTCACCTTAAACGCATATTACCAGTTTACGATGAACTAGTAGACAGAAGTAAATAATATGTATATATTTAGGTTTATTTAAATTAAAAGCTTATAGATATATTTATTTACAATACACCATATTTTTTAATTATATTACCTGTAATATTTATAACAAATTCCCCATTGTACCGATTTCAAACACCCGAACATTTAAATAACCTGCTAATAACCATGGTGGGGTGGACTAGTCCATGTCGTTTCAGTGAGTGAGATTCGGGGTGTGCTTTAAGCTAAGTCGGGCTGGTCCAAAGTGCGCGTAGTGCAGAGAATCGAGAGGGGAGTAAGGTACCGGCATACGATCGGGAATCAGCTGACTGATGGTGGCTGGTGATTGTGAAGCGCTGGCTATCAATAAAACGATTCACGCTATTATAAGTTATATTTCTGTTAACTATTTGCTAACCACGATAATTGTTTTGTATGTAATAAAAAGTTCTTGTAAAATTGTTGGTGTTGTTGTGTCCAGTTGCATTGCATGTTACTTTGGCGTCCTGGCTTTTACGATATTGGTTACAAGCATTGGTAAGTTTCTATTAATGTTTTAATTTAGCTACTCGTTTAATAATTGTTGCATTTTACAACAACTACTGTTTTATTACAGTGTGTAAAATGCTTATAGAAACTCCAAAACATAACCTTACTTTTGTTTCTCTTATTTTTATACGTATTTCTATATGTATTTTTTAGGCTACCTAGTTATTCTAAGCATACTTATTTTCCTTTTTTTTGGTCAGTTGTTTTTTATTTAATAAAATGTTAATAAAATGTTCAAGATGTTTTAATGTCAAAACATTTTTATTTTATTCCCAGTGAAGATAACATTAATAAGGCTTCGGACATTAATATATCATCTGATTCTATTATTTATAATAATTTCCTAGAACATAATACAAATTTAACTTTGGAGCTTTTAGAAAATATTTCACCTGAAATGCAGTTACATTTTGGTCATAGGAATGGAAGTGAACCATGAGACTTAACCGACCGAACGATTAGAAGTGCTATGCAAGATTGGCTTAAGTTAGCTCAGGCCTGTCTAGGACACAACACATCCATAGTGTTGAGCTAAGATTTTAATTTTCACATATATTTTTTGTTAGTTAAAGAAAAGTTTTGTTTAGTTTGTTATTCAGTATTTTACTGTTTATTTTTTAGTACTTATTTATTTTTTAGTATATTATTGTTTTTTTTTTTTTTAATAAAATATTGTTCTGTACATATAACAAGTGATCAAAAAAATTTCCTAAATAGTTAGACCAATTACAACCAAAATAGAAACACGAATAATACCTATTTCTAGTGTATACACACCTGCTATGGATAAAATCCAAACTGTCATTTAAGAAATATTGACATTTTTCCATGGCCTCTTTTAGAAATTTTGTTTTGATCACTTTATTTCATTTGTATTTGAAATACATTTAAAATAATATCAGGTAGACGCATTTTACACATTAATAAAATAAGATAAATCTAATATAGACGTATAGTCAAACAGGATAATAAAAGGTAGATTGAGTAGTAATGTTAGACGTATAAAAAATAAAAAAAATATACGTTTATAGGGCGGACATTTTCACGTATATATTTGGTAGTACATCAACCGTATTCATACGTATGGTAATACCTAAAAAAAAAACGTAATTTATACCAAAGTGTGCTGCCTGGGCAGTACAAGAGTCACTACGTATCCATATCTTGATATCTCTTTTAACAGGTTTCATGGTAAAATACTGTAAACTGTATATCTTCCTTTTAATTTTTACAACGACTCCTCTATATTTTGGAGGTTACTTCAGTTCAAAATTTTGGGGAAAAGGTATTCAGATAATTTACAATACCTTCAATGTAGAACAATTTTTCAGCATTTGTAGGTTTTACGAGGTCATTGAAATATATCTTGGGCAACAGAAGTTCACAACGATCTCTAGAAATAGATTTATTGATTGCAGCATTTCCAAGCAATTGATTTTGAGACCAATGGTCGTTGAATGTAGGAGCTCGGTAGTAAGACATTATAACTGTAACTCATAATACTACCATAAACTCATGATAATCTGTTAAAATTCTGTTCTTCTTGGAGTCTTTTATCTGTTCTAAACGTAAGTTTGTAAAATATGCAAAATAAATTAGAATGCTTTTTTCAAAAACTTTCTGGAATATTTTTACTTCAGTCAAATTTCGAGTAAGTTTGCAATTTATTTGTTGTTGTTGAGAAAGCTAAAGGCGAGAAATGAACCTTCCATGATTGATAAACCATAGACTTTCAGCTTGCTTTTTTTCTTTATTAGCCCTTGTTCTATCATGCTTCTCAACCTCTTGTTGTTCTTGGTCTCTACTTAACTTATATTTATCTAAACTTGACCCTTCGGCTCCATCAGAGATCGTTTTCATTTTATTTTCTTCAATCTCGAAGTCTAAAGGTTCAAAATCCGAGTCTGCTGAGCTACTGGTATGAAATGGATCAATTTCCGATTCGACGTCACTGTTTGTGCTTCCTCCTCTAGTTCCTTTACAGAAAGCGATTTTCAGCTCATCTGCAACAAAAATGCATATTGGGACATATTTAATCCAAAGTAAGAGACTGTTGGGACATGTGAACCGATAAAATATAATAATAATAATAATAATAATAATAATAATAATAATAATAATAATAATAATAATAATAATAATAATAATAATAATAATAATAATAATAATAATAATAATAATAATAAATCGTCTTTATTAAGGGAAAATAATGTATATATTCACGATGATTTTGGGCATATACTTATAACCAATATATTTAGAAATATGTTATTCCTTTATTATCACGTATTTTTGCTAAATAAATGTACAATTGCAGAAAATATGTAGATAAACAACCAGCAACTAACAATAAATCACAGTGACCACATTTAGCAAACGATAAACACTAAATAAATGACTGCTAACAAGCGTATGCTACTCTGCCACTTCCACTTTTTTTTAGTCAGTGTCTTAGTAAGACTAAATTTGAAATATTCTATACAAAATGAGTTCGATTTTAACCAGCAGACAGTATAGACATTATTTGTTTGGGATATATACGTCCCAATAGTTTCCGAAGGGTTAAATTTACCTCTAACAACTCTACGACAAACACATTAGATTGACCAGAAATAATAATAGAAATGGCTTCTGGCTGTATTAAATACTTTTGTAATGTTTAAGACACATGATTGATTTTTAGTTAATGGACAAACATTTGTGGAGTGTGCATATTACAAAAGTTATTTTATTTAGGTAAATTATTTAGTTTCTACTAACTTAGCCATGTACACTTAAATTTGTTTTTACTTTAATGGATTCATTTATTATTATTTTAATTGTTTGTTGTAAATTATTTAATTAAAGCCTGTTATATTTAATCAATTAAATAAATTCTAGGTAAATTTACAAAAAACCAATTTTGAGTTATTTTAAATATGTTTAAAGGGATTTTTGTTGACTAATACATATTTACTAACAATAAGATTTGGGTTTATTAACATGTTATAAGTATAAACAATAATATAACATGTAAAAATTAAAACATAAGTGTAAAAATAAAACAATACCCTTTTTAAACTATATATTATATAACAATAATATTTATTATCGTAAGTATATTATTTTTAGAGAAAGTACATAAATATTACTCACATTGAAACATTGAAAACTTATTTCTTGGTCAATCAAAAAGTAGGATACCTATAAGAAATTATGGACCGAGAGATGATTATAATCGACGAGTTTTGAAGGCCACATACCTACGGAAGATGGGCGATCACCGACTACCAAAACCTGTAATGGAATGGCAGCCAGCCACTAGAAAGAAGAGAAAGATGGATTAAATTGATGGATTTTGAATTTGCGAACAGGTGACTGTAGTCAGATAATAATACAGGCTGGTAACCGGAAAGCACAGGAAGGCGAAAAAAGAATTATATACTGGGTGTAAATGAACAGTACACCTCCTACTCATAATATATTTTAAATAGACTAACGTGTTTAATGTATGTTTTGATAATTTTCGGTTATCTAACTTTAGGTATAATATAAAGAAGATGTAATTATTTTCTTTAATCCTTATTTAATAAATAATAATTAGTAAATTCCTTATTTCCCAACAGATATAACATTCAAAGATAGGACAAAATATATCATTAATAGATTTTTAAGAGTAAACATTGATAAGTTGTAACGAAAAATAATTAAAAAAAGGAGGGAACTAATTTTTTTTTTGGAAGATCAATTAATATTGAAAAGTAAAGAAAAAAAAAGGGAAGAAAATAAAATATATAGAACAAAAAAAATATTTTTAATTTTTAAAAATTTTTAAAAAATACAAAAGACAATTCGACTGTAAGCTCACTACTAGAGCAAAGGGAGTGGGTTCTCACTGATTCGGATTCACAGATAAATTTTTGTTACTAGTAACTAATACGAAAAGGACGGCAACAAGAAATAAGGACGCCAGGTATTTTAGGGACAGAAAATACCAACAGTACCTTCTGTGAACCTGAAAAAATGTATAATGTGCACAACAGTTGTGGTTCAACCGGTAAATAATAGAAGTATTAGATTAATAGTGCTTTTATTTCTTTATCCTGAGATACAACTCTATGTCTTTATGGTGATTGGCAACTTTCCTCCTTAACTTCCACGATCTTGGCTGGGCGGTTTCCCTGGAAGCAAGCAAGGCCTGGTGTTAGGTAAGTGTAGGGTTGCTACCTTTCCTTTTTTTAAGCAAAATGTCTTTTTAAAGCTTAAAATGTCCTTTCTCACGGCATATGTTCTGTTTGCATATGTCCTGTTTGCATATGTCCTGTTTGCATATGTCTTGTTTGCATATGTCCTGTTTGCATATGTCCTGTTTGCATATGTCCTGTTTGCACATGTCCTGTTTACATATGTCCTGTTTGCACATGTCCTGTTTGCACATGCCCTGTTTGCACATGCCCTGGTTTTACTCTTTGACAGGAACCTGGCTTGTACAAAAATATACAAGCTGAGAACCTTTTTTTTTTGTTAGAAGCTCGGTAGAAAAAAGACTTTGTTACACACTCGTCGACCTTTTTTTGGAAGTTCAGTAGAAGGATGATGACCTTTTGTATACCTGATCTCTTATCAGCATCATTTTCCTTTATTTACTTTTCAAAAAGGTAGCAACCCCAGGCCAGTGTTCTGAAATCAGCCGTGGTGCTGTTCTGCAGCTGGTGGTGTTGTACACCAGCTGGTGGTGTTGCTCTTCCTAGTGGTACTGTTCTTCAGCTAGTGGTGCTGTTCTTCCTGCAGGAAGAAAGGTATCCTTTAGCTTGTAAATTTGTGCTCTAAAACTTGAGTGGGTGATGATAATTCTATTCTGATTATTCTTTTCCAGAGTGTTCTTATGTGGACCTAGGTGGGTCCTATTGTTGTTAGGCCTGCAAACATTCCAGGGGTCAGTACCCAACAAACACCGAAAGAAGCAAAGACAGGAAATAATCATGTAATTGGGGAATAAACAGAGAAATGGTGCTCTTGTAACTCAAAAATAAATATAAAAAAATGTGCATAGAGTGCTTGGGGTAAAAAAATGAGAATCTACTATTGGCTTTTACGATAATTTCGACTAATATTGTAGTTTACTTTATTTACGAGTATGTAAGTGACTTTAAAGATTTAAATGAAAATTATTGAATAATTCAGTTCAATTCACCATGTGATGTGAAAAATTAAAACTAATTAGCCAATATTTTGAGATATATATTCATTAATAAAAGGTTTCGTTAACAAAAATGTTTTATGATAGGCCACACTCTCTCAAATAATTTTATCTTTCTCTATGAGAGCAGATTTACTATCGCTCTTCTCCCAAACATGTAAAGTTTTCACAATTTGGCTCTTTTAACGTTGGGCATAGTTTCATCTCCATTAATGTCTACTAAAAGTTTATCCAGAATAGGTATAATCCAGGGAAGTTAAGAAAAATAGCGGAAATTTTTAGGGACTGCAGATATCGAGATGCGGTTTTTTGCATTGTGTTTAGGAAGGTCCAAGGAAAAAAGTCTATATCGTCTGGTTTAGCATTTTTTTGAAAAATGCCTTCTGGGCCGGAAAATGCATTTTTCAATTGCATTATTACTTGCCCCATTATAGGAACGACTGGAAACTCGGAAAAATCGCTTGGAAATCGTTACTTGGGGGGTTTTCGGGGCTGCCGAACTCAATGCTGGCATAATAATTACCCGGAGGTGGCTCTGTGGGGGTGCGCGGGGGCGCCGAATTCAATTCTAGCATAAGATTTCCCTGGGGGCGCTCGGGGGTGGCTCTGTGGGGGTTGTCTAGGGGTGATTGGGGGGAGGGGGGAAATTACAGCGGCTATGAATATCACTCCAAAATCGTTACTGTGGGGTTTTCGGGGATGCCGAATTTAATTCTGGCACACCCAAAAAAGGTCCAAAATCCAAAAAATTAATTATTTTAGCACTATTTTTACGTATAACAAAAAACCAACGTGGTATAAGAGTTCCGGACAGAACTCAAACAACAAAAAAAGTCCAAAATCCAAGAAACTTGATTACTGTAGCACTGTATTTACAAACAACGAAACAGCAACGTGGTCCTCAACTACAGATTTAATACACAAGCATACAGACGCCGACTGCGCGCGGGAACTGGGTCCATATTTATTCTCTTCAGTCGATCCAGAATATTTCTGTTCGCGCCGGTCCCCGTGGTAATGATACTCTAATCTCTTTATAGCTTTGGCGCCTTTTTCAAATCCAATTTTAAGGCACAAAAGACTTCCAAAGCAATTATTTTTATAATATGTGTAATATTTATTTATTTAATATTCAATCAAAATTTTTAATATTCATACCCTCGGGTAATTCTAATGCCAGAATTGAATTCGGCATCCCCGAAAACCTCCCGAGTAACGATTTTGGAGTGATTTTCATGGACGCTGCCATTTTCCCCAAATTAGCCCCAGACAACCCCACAGAGCCACCCCCGAGCGCCCTCAGGGAAGTCTAATGCCTGAATTGAATTCGGTATCCCCGAAAACCCTCCGAGTAACGAGTTTGGAGGGCTTGCCATGAACTATGCACCCCCTAGAATGACCCACCGGATACCCCCGCAGAGCCGCCCCCGGGTAATTCCAATACCAGAAATAAATTCGGCATCCTCGAAAACCTTCGAGTAACGAGTTTGGAGTGATTTTTATTCACGCTGCTATTTTTCCCCAACAGAGCCACGCCCGGGTAATTCTAATGCCAGAAGCGAGTTCGGCAGCCCCGAATTCCCCGAGTAACGATTTCCGAGCGATTTTGACGAGTTTCCAGTCGTTCCTATAATGGTGCAAGTAATGATGCAATTGGAAAATGCATTTTTCGGCCCAGAAGGCATTTTTCAAAAAATGGCTAAACCAGACGATACAGACTTTTTTCCAGGGACCTTCCTGATCACAATGCAGAAAACCGCATCTCGATATCTGCTGTCCCTAAAAATTTCCGTGATTTCGATTGTATTTGATCTAAATGCCCTGAACTAGTATCTTTCTTTGTAATTAAAACGAATGCACTTTTCTTCGGATCAATTGTTTTATAGTACCGTCTATTTAAATGGGTTTTCTCCCATTTCACGTTTTAGGTGCTATTGTAATAGTTCCCTCCTTTATTGCTTACAAAGTCTAAAAATGGTTGCTACTACGGTCATATTTGAATACTATGAAACTATGCTCTAAACAGTACTATTGAAATGTTCATGCACAAGAGCGTCATGTACATTTAACACATATGCATGGTTAAATTGTACCTTAATTTCACACAGGGCCGTCGAGA
>OV651820.1:42704057-42835094 GCA_927349885.1 Psylliodes chrysocephalus | reverse complement strand
CCGTCAAATGTTGACGTTTATCAATAATTATTTTCATTGTACCAATATGTATTTAAATTAATAAATTGTTGATATTTACTTAATTTACTCAAAAAATAATCGTATCAAATACAATACGTACTTCAAAATAAATACGGTTATACATCTCAAACTTCCTGCATAATTACAAATCGTGTCAGTTTGACAGAATAATCCTCCCGCTTCGCGGTCGGATTATTTAAACTGTCAAACTGACAAACTGACACTCTTTATAATTATGCAACAAGTTATCGATGTATAACCTGATTATTTTAAAGTACTTATAGTATTACTACTGATTATATCTATATTATTTTCCTTTAAAATTCATTTCACAATAATAGTTTTTAAGTTTTTGTAATAAATTTTTGATTTTAGTTTATGAGGCAGTGGATTATAAACTTTTAATCCAATGTATGAATAACTACGTTGCGAGAGGGTTGTTCTGCATTTTGATAAGATAATCTTATTGTTTGGATAAAATTTTGTGTTATATTGGCGGTACATAATATTTATTTCCTTTATTTTTACAAGTTGAATATACAATTTTTTTATAGTTAAAATGTTACTGTATGTGAAACGTGCTTCAATGGGAAAGCGAAGGTTTAATTTAAATATTAGTTTAAGTAGATGTTTTTGAATTACTACTAAAGGTTTTAAAGTAGTAGTGTAAACCCCTCCCCATCCAATTATTCCGTAATTTAATATAGATTGAACTAGGGCGTAGTGAAATAAGTTCACGTTTACTAAGTATTTTTGAAGTTAACTTAAACATATATAATAGAGATCTCATTCATTTCACTGGATTATTAACATGTATATTCCATTTTAAATTTGCGTCTATGATTACTCCCAAATATTTGGCAATAAATGACATAAAAACACTTTGCAACTTTTCACTTTGCATTTTGCAAATTTACGAGTACAAAATACTTGTGTTTCATAATATAATATCGTTATCTTTGCAGGTTATTAATTTTTCATGTTCACTTTGCAAATTGCTTTTCAAATTTTACTTTTCATTTCGTCAAATTTTTCTTTTATGAAACATAAATTTACTAAAATATGCAAAGTGCAAATTGAAAGGTTGCAAAGTAGTTTTATGAAATAGACCCCAGGATGTACTATGGAATGGTGGATCTATCTATTTTTTAAGGATTTAAATTGGCTAAGACATTTTTAAAATTGTAGAATGGTAGATAAACTGACTTGTCTAAATTAACTGTTAAAATATTTTTATCAAACCAGTGGGTTATTTTTTGTAAATCTCGTTTTAGGCTAGTTTCCACTTCCATCCAACAAAGAGATTATGTTGCCATCAGTTTTTAAGGTAAGTAAATCATTTAAATATAATATTAATATTGTGGCTCCTAACACTGTGCCGTGAGGCACAGCATAAATAACTTCTTGTAGTGCACTTCTATTTCCATTAACTTCAACTATTTGTTGTCTGCTGGTTAACTAGATTTTAAGAAGTAAATGGGCTTTACCTCTAATTTCGATATAATTGAGCTTTAATAACAGTTTTTGATGACTAACTGTGTCGAAAGGTTTTGCCAGATTTACAAATAGACAGGCAACCTTTTTGTTTTCATTTAAACTATCGGGAAATCCTCCTAGTCAATAATTTAATGCAATAAGGTGTAAGGTGTTTGAAACTATGAATTAAAGTTAATAAGAATTCGGATATTCTTCTTTTTCTCAATAGAGCGCTTTCTTTCGAATTTGAAATTAGCCCTATAACTGAATGCTAACCAAGTAGAAACGAAGAATTTATTTTTGCACAAATATCAAAACCAAATAGTTATTTACGTAACCAGTCACGAAATTCTTTATTTTGTGTAACAATTGAATATTTTCGGGACGAGCAGAGCGAGGGCCAGCAAAATAAACAAGTAAATTGAATTATTTATAAAACTGTGTTTAGTAAAAAATGACTAACGATTAATTTTTTGTACTTCCAATCACATCTTATACAAACTAAATATTTTGAAAACTGTAATGATCGAAATGTCGCATTTTATATAATTTGATTTATTTTTAGTTTCCCAGGCAGCACACATTGTTATAATTAACGTAGTTTATACGTAATTCTCGTTTAAATTTAGTATTGGTTAATTTCTTATACGTTTAAAGTGTACGATTATTATAAATACCGTTTTTTAAATAAAAATATACGACTATTTTTAGCGATGAACGATTTATAGACAGCGGGTTTAAAATATGTATAAGTTTTTAATTAAATTGGTATAAATTTATGCATTACAATATGTGTTTTTCGTTTAAATTTTGTCTTGGTTGATTTCTTAAACGTTTAACATATACTATTTTTATACTTGATGTTTTTTAAAGAATAAAACGCTTTTATTGGAGATACTAGTTATTGTATATTATACTACGTTTAAATATAATCTATCTCATATTTCCACTTTGCAATGATCTGGTAGACATAAGTAAATAATATGTATACATCTAGGTTTAAAAACTTATTGGTAAAACACAATAGAAATAAAAACAAATAGGGAAAAATATTCTAAGAAAAAGTGGGTAATTATAGAACTACACTGAAAAAAAATTGTAGAACAAATTTCTACAATTATAGATTTTTTCTCTACAATAAATAGGACATATAGGGACAGGGACAATTTGTAGTAAAAATTTCCAAATATTTGTGGAGAATGTATTGTAGAGTTATTATCTACAATATTTAGTAAAAATATCCAAATGCATCATAAGAATTGTTCTACAAATTGTTATAATTTTTGCTATTTATTGTATGAATTTATATTAAAAATGTATTGCGTTTTATGAAAATAAATACGAAAATTTTACACAATAAATAGTAATAATTCATACAAATTGTAGTAATTTTTAATAAAACTTGTAGTAGTATTCCATAATTATTATAATTATAACCTAGAAAAAAATGTTCCTTAATAAAATATTCAATTTATTGTTTTAATATAACAGATACAAAGTCTTATTTAAATTATGTAATAAATATCAGTAATAATAGCACCCTCAGTCTCAGTTGGCTTTTCTGCACCTGAAAAATATGAAATAAAAATTAATAACAATTTAACTGTTCATACCCTTAAAACGGGGATATTTATCACCTTTACACTGATTTGGATATTAAATGACTAAGTCAGATAACTAACAAAAATGAGAAAGTAGGTATGTCACAATTAAGACAAAAAAAACATCATTGAATTTGGCACAAAATTCGATCGTTGGGCACAACATTCGATCGTTGGCCACAACTATTTTTTTTTTTATAATCTACTAAGGTTATTTAAATTAGTTATCTAAAGGTAAATTATTCAGAAACAATAATAAATGTACTTACCACCAATAGAAATTATTATTAAAATTTTCTCAAACGCATCGGTGCTTATAATATAATAATGTGTTATAGGTACGCGTATATGTACCATGCTTTATTATGTGAACATGGCGAACGGTTACTGCTGTCTGGCCATTTATGATCGACGTCAGAAAACGTTGGCCAATAGCAGAATCCTGTTTTGTTCACATGAATTAAAATTTCTACAATATTATAGAATATTTTTGAACAAAATTGAATATTTTTCATAAGAAGGGATGTAAATTATTACTATTTTTTTGTAGAGAAAATTACTATTTTTTGTAGAGAAAATTACTATTTTTTGTAGAGATAATTATTAATATTTGTACAAATTTTTTCAGAAGTTAGTAGTAGTAATTACGATAATTGTAATAAATTTCTACTTCTACAAACAATAGTAAAATATACTAAACAGTGTGGAATTCTTTCCTATTGTTGTAGCATTTTATTCGACAATTCAATTGCTACAATAATGAATAGTTTTTAACTATAAATTGTAGTAAAATGTTTTACAAATTGTTAAGTATTTTTCTACAAGTCTACTACTACAACATTGTAGTAAAATTTTCTAGTCACATTTTTTCCGTGTATTATCATTAATAACGGAAAAAATCAAACGTATAAATATTTAAAAAAAACCCAAATGATATACAATTGAAAGTTATTTATATATATAATAAATAAATTAAATAAACTTATTAAAAATACTTAAAAATTATGTATTCAAAATTAAATTAAAAAAGCAATAATAAATCTAAAGCATTATTGGAGCTGCGTAGATGAGGCATGCAACAAAGCCAAACCTAAAAAGCGAATTAAAAAGAATTTAGTTACAAAATGATGAAAATCTTTTAAATAAATATATTATTGCAAACGAATTTAATGAATATTACAGCAAATAGTAAATTTTATAGATTTTACAGATGATAAAGGAAAACTTGATAAAACGTTTTTAATCTTACTTACGAGGGGGAAGTTATAGACATGATTAAACAACTAAAATAAAAAGGAAGCTCCAGGAAATGATTAAATAAATTCAGAAACATTAAAAAATATTTGTTTTGATACAAGAAACTTTCCAAAAATTTTCAAAATCAGTTCTATAAAATATAGAAGAAAATTTAAAATAATAAATCATCGACCAGTATCTTTATAATTAAATGTAATAAAATAAATGAAAAAATTA
Source organism: Psylliodes chrysocephalus (assembly GCA_927349885.1). Lineage (NCBI taxonomy): Eukaryota > Metazoa > Arthropoda > Insecta > Coleoptera > Chrysomelidae > Psylliodes > Psylliodes chrysocephalus. The sequence continues at coordinate 42,830,523 of OV651820.1, read as the reverse complement.
TAAAAATTGGATTAAATAAATTCACACAAAAATATAAAACACTATCAGAACATCAATATGTTTTAAGAGATACAAGAATGACAGAAGCCGCAAAATACAATCTTACATCTTATCTTTTTGTCGATCTTTCAAAAGCTTTTGACACGGTATGCCACATTAAACTACTTTAGAAATTGGACAATATTGGAATTTGCGGAAATGCATATAATTTGTTAAAAAGCTACCTAGCTAAAAGAAAACAAACCGTAAACATATATGGTAATCAGTAGTGAACAAACAATAACGTACGAAGTACCTCAAGGTACAGTACTAGGGCTTGTATTATTTAAAATATATATCAACAACTTACTGCTACAAAATTCACAAGGCAACTATTTTAATCTTCGCAGATGACGCTGTTATATTATACAGTGATGAAACTTGGAAAAACTTAAAAGTAAAAACAGAATCTGACTTTAACAATATCTAAACATAGTTTAAAATAATAAATTGACACTATATGTGGAAAAACAAAGTACTTACCCTTTACCTCATACATCCATAAACTACCCAATTAACACATGTCACATTTAACTGAAGAGATAAGAGGTTTACCTAGTCGCATTTTAGGCCTTTATAAAAATATTTAGAAATCTGCGACATAAAAATTATATATTTTAAATTAGTACAGTCCCAATTATTATATAGAATATTTGGCTGGGTGAAAGTGGGTTTTTTTTCCTGGGCTCGTCTGACTATGTGTCTCCGAATAACACTGAACCCTATTGGCTTATTGTGTTTTACCCCATGTTAGTTCATAGCACCCATTCTATCACCTTTGTACCTTGTACAAGTTTGTACAGATCCTTGGGTGAGTGGGTTCTATACGTTGTTGGATCAACCTGGGGTTGTCCAAAAAGAGCCTGTCTTTTGCGCACAGTATGTGTTTGGCCGTTTCTGGTTTATTGTGACATAGTCGGCACATGAGTTCCCCATTGTACATGCCAATTTTGTTCAAGTGTCCCTTTACTGGGGCGTGCCCAGTCATGAACCCTGTTATCACTTTCAACTGGTTCCTATTCATTAAGAGTAGTTCTCCAGTTCTTTTCGGACATGGTCTGCCTATGAAGGCTTTTCCATGTGCCTGTTTTGGGGTGCTTCTCGTAAAAGTGGGTTATTATGTCTTGTATTAAGTGAAACAGTATTTTGATTATTATGTGCAGATTTAGGATTGGATAAAAACAGAATTAGTACTAATTGTAAGTTTACTAATAAATCTATTTATGAAAAATCACGCCATCTTCTGACTTTGCTCCTTTAAAATTTACACTTAAGTAACTATTTAAAAATGACTTGGTAATACATGTTTGTTTTTATAATTTATAGATTTATAACAACCTCAAAAGCAGAAACCGCTTAAATAGTTCAACAATCTCCATGTATTTTAAAAAAAATACAAATTTATATCTATATTTTGTTTAATATCTAGTATTTATTTTCTACATAGGTACGAGTTCTACAAAAAACTATTTCAATACAATAGTATTTCTGCATATTTATAGTATTAATCTTTAGTCTGTTAATAAATATAATTATATGAAATTAGACAGGGTATAAATATTTCATATTTTTAATAATTCTTATACATCTTCTCCATTGAGGTTATTAACACCTCGATCGGCCATTCTTAATAATAGAATGCAATTAGCATAAAACGATTATTTGGGCGTTCAATAGGTGTGTATTCATCAACTAAATGATCCGTATAATGGATCCTATAAATAAAAATCGGAATAAAGACATTAAAACAAAGGCCTCGTCGCAATAAGCATAATATAAAAGCAGCCAAAGCATGGTTCCCTATCTCCATCGTGCTCTTCTTCTTCTTCGTGCCGACCAGCCCTACCTTTGCGACCACCTGAGTGAGGTGCCGTGTTTAGAGATGTTGCTTTTGCCGAGAGGCGAGCATGATTTAAAGTAGGCCTTATTTATGGGACTCCTTTACATAAAACATAGACACAACCCGTCTGAGTGCAGCGCCCTCTGTGCAGAGGACAGTGCCGTGCCCGACACTCGAAGGTAATGCCAGTTTAGTGTAAGGTTACTTCGGTTGTAAATCTAACGTGGTTGGTGCGTTGGGAGAGGTTCTAGTATTGCAAATTCTTAAAGATGGATGAATAGTTAGAGTTAAGAAGATTATCTACTCTATAATCATAAGTGCTAGGTATTATTATTATTATTATTGAAAAGTTAAGGAAGTAACAAATGAATTTATGAAGAGAAAAGAGGATACAATAAATATCGATACGAAAATTAATATTTTGCAAACAAAATGACGAGGTAGTCTTCATATCTCGATAAGAGTTGCGTTAGCATTAGTAAAAAGGACCCTTTAAGTACCAATCTAAAAAATAGGCATACCTACAAGCTGAAATATAAAAGGCGTATTTCGTACTACCAGTAATATTACAACTGTAAGAAAAATTAATTAAATAAAAAAAATTATTTTATGATCTGTCATCTGTCAGATACATTTATTATTTGACTTCTAGTTGCTATGTATTTATAATGAACACTTTCTAATTGCTCGTGTTACTGTCATAAATTTAATAGTAATATAACAGTAGTTTCTGCAACAAGAGTGGATATGATGGCCATATCGCACGAAGTTAATTTGAGCACGACGCAGTAGGCGGAGTGCTTAATCATCTGAGTGCAATATGGACAATCCACTCGAGTTGTACAGAATATTTTTTCTACGATCCACTAACGAAAATTTACAAATAAAAAAAATATTAAATTTTTGTTTGGTATAATCTTGTTAAAATATTATATCATGTGTATATCATGTGTTTGAAGTTATCATATGTCTCCTAAAAGCCACAGAAATATATTCGTTGAGTTGAAGGCAATAGCATACTTTTTCATTTTGTTTTCTGTGCGTAAATAAGCTAATATCTGTGTGGGTGTAGAAATAGTTATTTATGTACCAAGGGTATAAATAGATATTTGTGCCCTGAGGGCGACGTCTTACGAACCCGAGGGCCTCTGGCCCAAGGGTTTGTAAGTCGCCCGAGGGAATACACATCTGTTTATGCCCGTGGTACATACAAACTTTTATGTCATACTAGTTCGTTATTGCAATCCAATCTCAATATAAATCAGTATTTTAAAAAATCCGGTTTGAATTATTTGAATTAATAAAATTGCCATTTTATCATAGTAGACACTATCGTTGTTAGATGAATGTTGACAAACGTAAATGTCCTAAAATCACAATAATTTTTATATGTGTCAAAGTTAGAAGTCAAAATGAACAAAGATTTTGGAATTCCGGACGAAATTATTGAAGAAGCAAAGAAAGCAACTGAAAATCTGTTGCCAAAAAAGTCTAAAGAAGCTTACGACATGGAATACGAAAAATTATTAAACTGGCGATGCAAGAAAACTACGTAAAAGATGATAATGAAACTGTGTTGCTTGGATACTTCGGCGACCTCGCTAAAACATTTTCTCCGAGTTTGTGGTGCAAATATTCCATGGTAAAGAAGACTTTAATAGTAAATAAAAATATTAACATTGCTAATTACCATAAGTTAACGGAATATTTGAAGCAAACTTCAAAAGGCTACAAACCAAAGAAGTCTAAAATTCTCTTTAGAGAAGATGTTTTAAAATTTATTCATAAGGCACCGAACGAGACGTTTTTAATGAACAAAGTTGAATTCATATTTGGAATATTTGGTGGATGTCGACGGCAAGAACATGTGAACATGTTAGTTACTCATGTAGAAGATAGAAAATCGGTTTCTATGGTAAATGTACCAGAGACAAAGACCGATAAAAAACACATTTTTACTATTATAGATGAGGGTGAAATGAACAGTTTAGAGCTAATAAGAGATTATATGTCACTACGGCCACGTGGTTCCTCAGAAAAAAGGCTTTTTCTGACCTACAGACAAGGTCGATGTACTGTACAGCCAGTAGAAAAAAACACGTTTGGAAAAATCCCATCCATTATAGCGAAATATCTGGGTTTAAGTGATCCTGAGAAATATACAGGTCATTGTATGCGTCGAACGTCAGCAACTCTTCTTACAGAGGCTGGAGCCAGTATGACCACGTTGAAGCGCCATGGTGGATGGAAGAGTTCGTCGGTTGCTGAAGGATATTTAGAGGATAGTTTATCATCAAAAAATAAAGTTTCAAGAATGCTGGCAGGTGTACCTTCCGGGTCTGGCGTTTCGGTACAGAAATTTGATACTCAATGAAACATGAATCGTTTGCTGCAGGCAACTTAACTATCACCGGATCTTTTCAGAACTGCCAATTTTATGTTAATTCGTCAAAATAATGTTCATCGAATATTTACATATATTACTATATTGCGTTTGTAATTTCATTAATAAAGGTTATTAAATAAGTTAAACAAAAAATTATTTCTCTTTATGTCCGCGCGGGCCATAAAGTGAACTTTATGCCCGTACGGGCATAAAGTACGACATTAGATAGTTGGTAACTAAGCAATAAAAACACAATAATGAACTAGTATGACATAAAAAATATTATTAGGCTTACCTTTATCTGATTACAAATTTTTTCATATACAATATTATTTTTAGTTTATAGATCATTTTTAATAACATAACTGATGTGAATTACTGTAAATTAAAATGATTTTCCACTTTTTCTTAAATGTATTATTAAAAATTATAATTTCAGAACAACCAATTTTCTATAAATATACATCAAAAATTTCAACAAAAAATGTTTTGATGTAAATCTCAAAAGTCAAACCAATATAATCTCCAACGTTATTTATTCATAGAAAATCCTTTTCTAATAAATGTCAAATGTTAAGACCATCAACAACAGGCTATAGAAATCTTTTAATAAAATAACATCCATATTTAGCAACGTATAAGTTCTACCTAGCTTTAGATATCACTTTATACACTTAGTTAGTTGTTATGTCTTGTTTTTAAGAGACCATCATAACTAAAACACATGTAGGTATATCAAAAAAGTCAAACTCATAAAAATAACTCTGGGAAACCGAGATTGCCAACGGGATATGTTAGACTTATGACTTTTATTAGGACTGTAACGTAATGAAATGTTATCTAAAGGGTAACAAGTTTATGACGCATGTAACGCGATGAGGTAAGATGGAAGGTATGTAGTACTTTTAAGTCACTAGTAGTTCATTTATATTTCTTAAATGTGGCATTCCATTTAAAAAAGATAACTTAAAATCAATGGCACAGACTTCTATGTTAGTGAGGTAGATATACTAAGGGAAACTAGTTTTTGCAATTTTTTATGTTGCGGAGACTTTGTGTCAGCTCTCCCGAGTATTGGACATTTATTTAATTTGGCATTTGTTTGACTTTTTTATTTTCACATCCAAAAACTTTATTTTGCACATCTCTTCATTTCCTAATTAATTTCCTTCTCGTATGATTTAAAGCACTCGTAGGAAAAAATAGCATTGCTTGCACGTTAACCAATTTTCTACACTCAGATTTATATTATCTATTTTATGCACAGACTAGATAACGAATAAGTAGGCTATATCAGTGTACTGAACGGATACAAATAAATATACAAATTTGAGTTTGAATTTTAAATTATTTTAAGTTATTATTATTATTTATTTATACTAGTTTTTATTTATTTAAATTATATTTTATTTACATATTTATTTTTATGTTGTGTTTTTATTATTTTGAGGGCATAAAGTTGGCGAATATCAAACGTATTGGACTTTTCATATATGGCGTCAAATTACACCCGACATGTTGCGTAATGTACGGGAACGTTTTGAACAAAACTTATTTTACTGCATGGAAGAGAATGGTGACCATTTCCAGCCTTTAATAAACTAATCACAGAAGTAGGATTTCTTTTTGTTTGTTATTAAGTAGACATTTTTTCCACATTGTCTCTTTTACTGTTTTAGCTGTTATTGATAAACATTTTGACGCGAAATTTTGGGATCAGATAGTACTCGATGAGGTATTGCAACACCCCTCATCCCTATTCAAAAACAGGGGGTTGTGTTTCCCCCTGTTAGAGGGTTAAAGTTACATGGATGAAAAAAACAAAGAAGTTGTTCCTCCTTGAATTAAAAATCGACGGGTTCGAGCTTTTTCCCGATTTTCGTCGGAAAATAGGGGTATAAAGTTTTCGTTGGCCCACCCTGTATATTAAATGGTAACAAATGATACTTGTGTTATTAGGATTTTATAAATAATGATTTATAAGAAAAAATATTTTTCATTTCATTTATTTAAAATTTATACAATCATTTCTTATATTTAATCCATTCTGCTTTTCTGAAAATTTTTAAGCATTTTTTCGAAAAACTTTCAAAGAAAAGGTAATATAAACGAATGTATTATATACAGTGACGATGAAAATTGTATCCTCCTCTATTTTAACTTCTAAATGAAAAAAGATAATGACAAAACAAAAACGAAGTAAAACTCAAGAGATATTATATTTGTTATAACGAGATGCACTTTTCTTGAGACACGTAAGATAGAGGGAGATACTAGCTCTAAATTTTCTAATGGAAAGTAAGATCATGTGATACCTCATTTTCTATATTTTTACGTTCATGTAAACAGATTTAGGTTTTTACAGAAATTACATTAAATAAATTCATAAAGTAGGTTAAATTCTTTTTTTATTTACCACTTCAACTTCAAAGGATCATTACCGGAGGTATAATACCTTATAAATGCTGTTTTTTACAATAGTATACAATGGATAATTAACATTTTGGCTAGTACAGAGTAAATGTCATTATCTTTTATAAATTTAAGTAATTTTTTATTGTTAGAGGGATTTAACACTGCACAAATAGCAATTTTTTGTAGCTGGTACTTTGTTCTTAGTTCTTATACAGACATGTTCTGGGCCTTTACTAATGAGTTACATTCTTGATAACTCTCGTATTAACAATTATTGTTTATTACTAAGGAAACGCTACTTGTATTTACTAAAATAAATAAAATAAGAATATTAAAGGTGATTTAAAAACCACTTGACGTATTAAATTTTTCATAACTTCTTGGCAAAAAAAGCTTATTAAAAAATTATCTGCTACCATTATATAACATTTCTAGGATTATTGCGGCACACGAGGATTATCAAGAATGTAATTTTTGTAAAAACAAAAAAAAAATGAAAACTTTGTGCTTGGACGTAAAAATATAATCAAAATATCTTTCAAATGAGGTATTACATGACTTTACTTTCCATAAGAAAATTTAAAGATAGTACCGCCCTCTATTTTACGTCTCAAGTAAAGTGCATCTAATTATAACAAAAATATCATAATGTTCCTCTAATTTCACATCGTTTTTGTTTTATGTCTCTATCTTCTTGCATTTTGCAAACATACTACAAAATGCTTTCATTTGACATCGTAGAATTGCATTAGAAAAATTCTAACTTCCAATTTAACTTCTTCCCCCCTCCCCAACTGGCTTACAAGACAAAGTATTTTCGTTTTTAGTTAACGCCTAATCTGGGCCACTTATTACAAATTTCAATTGTAAAATGACTGTGTCAGACGGACAGACAGAGAGACATAAGTGTTCCTTATTGCCAAATTTGGGTACTAATGCTCAAATTGCTTAAAAAATTATTTGTTTTTGTCTGTTTTTTCAAATTTAAATTTGATATTGTTTTTTCACGAGAGAAGCGAGACGAGACAAGACGAGAAAAAGGCTCTCTCGAGTGAGAGAAGCGCCTTCTCGTCGAGACGAGAAAACAGTTTTCTCTCGCCCTACGAGACGAGACGAGAGAGGCCACTCTCTCGTCTCGTCTTGTCTCGCGGCATCAACAAAAAAAATGTAGTCTAGATTATCATCAAGATATTGATGGAGATATATTTGAAAAATGGCTAGAATATGATTTAATTCCAAAAATACATAATAACAGTGTTATTGTGTTAGATAACGCGTCCTATCATTCCAGATTAGTTCGCAAAATTCCAACCAAAAGTTCAACTAAACCTTTCATCCAACAATTTTTAATGGAAAATGATTTATATTTTGAAAATACTTATACTAAAAAGCAGCTACTAGAAGTTTCAGAAGTTGGACATTTTACCAATAAGTATGTAGTAGACAACATTATAAAAAGTCATGGACACGGTATTCTGCGGTTACTTCCTTATTATTGCATTTTTAACCCCATAGAATTATTATGGGCTCAATTAAAAAAGATATTCGTGATAACAGTATTACTCTAAAATCAAGTGAGAATGTTATTAATTTAATGAAACATGCATTTAATAAAATTACTAATGTACATTGGGAGAATAGATATTTAATAAGGTATCCACAAAGATTCATTATCAACGTAGCTGAAAGTAGTGACAGTGATTTTAGTAAAAATGACAATTAACAGCGGTAATCCTAAAATCAGAGTTTTTGTGTAAATAATTTTATTTCATTTAAAGCTAAAAAATTAAACGTCTATTTTGGTACTTGTAAAATTGTCTAAAATTACTTGCCCCTTGTGCTAATCCTGAAACACTATTTACAGTAACGATGGATATTCCTTCTCTAATTATAATTTGTCACGTAATAAATAATGTTAAAAAAACATTTTTGTCCATTTCCATTACACACATTGCTCATGCCGACTCTGTCTATAATGTGATTTGAGAATTCCATTTCTTATAATTTGCAACGAACTATAACGGTAATTATGATAAACCTGTGTTTATACAAAATGGCCGTAAAGTAAATACAGCCAAAAAAGCAAAGTAAATGTTACATACTTTAGGATGTTAGTAAAACGATAAAATGTAATGTTGTGTAACAGTCACCTAAAAAAGTTATAACAATTCCTTGTATAATTAACATAAGGCAAAAGACAACAGATATCGTCGTATTGGTGGTGAAAAGAGCTATGCCACACACTTATTAATTGCTGAACATGGGTTATTCATGTACTAAATATGATAAAATTTGCTACAAACGAAAACAAGTCCTTCATTTTAGACTGATTTAAAAACGAAAGAAAACGAAATGTATGTCGTTTAAAAATGCTTTACCTCTGAAAGAGATATGTATTTTCACCCAGCTTCTTTGAGTTTGTGGGATTTTTTCAGAGTTGTTCTATTTATGTGATATAATTAACTCATTTTACCTAAAAATGTGGCTTAGCTCTTTTCACCACCAATACGACGATATTAACAAAGTAAACAAGTATGTGACTATGTTCATATGAATAAAATATTACAAACACTAATTGATTCATATTTATGCATTTCTAGTGCCACCAAAACACGCCAAATATGAATAAAATATTTAATTCATTTACCATAAAACATGTGTCCTCTGTCCAATTAGATTTATAAATTATTTTATATATTATGTAGATTTATACAAACACAAAAACATACCATTATAACAAAGGGGTACGTGTGCGTGGTGTTTGCATGTTACAAGTTCGCCCTTCTAACATTGTGGGCGAGGAAAAATGAAATACGGATAGAGATGGTAACGAACTAGAAATAATTATTATTTCCAATCGTGTGCACCATTCAACTGATGATTCAGACGCAGTTCCAATTTGGATAACCGAATTACAAAACGATAAATATAAATTGTGGAAATAGTTGAAGTAAAGATGATATATGCCCTGAATTTCATTTGATTATGTAACCCAGTTTCGTGTTTTAGTTTATTCCACTGTTAAGTGGAAAATGTGCAATTGAAAATGTCGGCGCTCGGCACTCATTGAATTATAGATGTTACCATTTTTAGAATAATTCGTATTCGTATAATTTATTATAACGGCATAAGCACGCATAAGGCTGTAAGATAAATAAGAATATAAATATTCAATTGGTGTATTTTAAATTAAATAGTAACATAGGCGTTGCCTGATTTTTTTTTCAGCATGGTACAGATACAAATTTGTGTACCTAACCTTAAAAGTATACACTGAATATTCTCGTGTTAAACTGAGACTCCAATAGAGAATTATTATTTTGATATGTATTTTTGTTGTAAAACAACCTCATAGAGTAGTTTGCAACAATTAAAATCTAATCAATTATGATTAATAAGCCATTAAAATTTAAGAAATGAATCGAGAGAGTATTTAAAGTGTGTAAAATTGAGTTTTATTCAAAAAAAACCACACCGAAATTCCGTAAACCCAGTGTAAGATGTGGTTAAATTTTAACAAATGAACTGGAGGTTCATCCGACCATGTAGAACAAAACACTCCTAACAGTTCAGAGAAAAAGAAACTGCTAGTCTTCCACATGAAGGCAGCCAGATTTTGCCAATTGCTACCGTGAGGCGAAGGCAAGTTGGGGTACAAAAAATAAGTACACGATTTTTTTAAAAACGTGACCATCTTGACAGTTTACCAAAACAGAATGAGTGATAATTGACATTTGACAATGAAATTTTCAAGAAAATTGCCAACTTGAGAAATTGAAATAAATTTCGTGAAAAATTGTCAAAAGTTGATATTGAAAATAATAAAAGTGGGTTGGTACCACTGAGCAAGCAAGATCAAGTTATGGCAGGACTTTTAAATTTTAAACAGCAAAAGATTACCATGATTAAATAGAATTATAAAATATGCAGTAAATGAAGGTAAACAACATATTTTTTTATAAAAAATATTAAAAATTAAAAAGGTGCCAAGCTGAAAACAACAGAATTGAGCATGCCGACCCCAGCAAAACCGAAGTCGCAGGCAGACCAGCTTTTCCAGCTAAAAGAGAAGGAAAAACCATCCTGGCCACGAAATCAGCAATCGCCGAATAAGAGAAGATCAATTCCGCTGCAAGAAGATTCAAAGCGAAGCTGGCTAGGTAACTTCAGACCAACCGTTGCTAATACCCTTAAATAGAGGAAGCACTTTGCTATTGAGATGGATTTGAGTGTTAACACATGTGACATTTGTTTTATTAAACTATCTGTGAATCTCAAGTTCTTCGAGCAGATTTAGTTTAAAGTTGCAATTAAAATTATTATGAAGAACAGTGACATTCTCAGAAGGAGTGAAGTTATGATTGTTGAATTTAATATGATGTCCGAAAGTAGACTTATCTGGATATCTGATGTGTTCACCAGCTCGTATGTTGAGTCTCCTCTCAGTTTTTCCTATATAAGGCGTATTGCAGTCGTTATAGCTTAATCTTTAGATACCACTTTTGTGTAGCAACTCGATTTCATCCTTAGTATGTGAAAGTTGGCTTTTAATCGAATTACCATTTTTAAAAGAAATTTTAATATTGTTGCAATCCTTAAAAACTGCAGTGATATCATTGGAAATTTTCCCGAGATAAGGTAGTGAAAAGTATTTAAAATTAGTAGGAGGTTCGTTAGTAGGATTAAAAGCAAGTTGGGAAATTTTCTAGGGTTTGACTTTATTGATAACCACGTTAATAATGGAAGGATTGTAGTTGTTATTAAAGGCTAATTGTTTTAAAACGTTGATGTCTTTATTAAAATTATGATTAGATAAAGGTATATTGAGAAGACGATGAACATAACAATATATGGCTGATAACTTGTGATGATAAGAGTGATTAGAGTGGAAATTAATTAGATGGTCAGTTTGAGTAGGTTTCCTGTAGATATCAAATTCAAGTTTATTATCCCGACGACTGATAGAAAGGTCTAAGTTAAGTGATTTATTGACTCCAAGCTAAACTGTGAATTTGATTTTAGGATGGATATTGTTAATGAAAAATAAGAAGTCATCAACCTCAGTAAAATTGCAATTCATAATAGCAAAAATGTCATCAATGTATCTGTATCAGTGTGAAATTCGATTGTTAGGGAAATCATTCAAAATTTTTTTGGTTTCTAAGTGATCTAGAAATAAGTCTGCTAACAGAGGACTTAGAGGATTACCCATTGCTAGGCCATTGGGTGGTCTGTAGAATGTTTTATTAAAAATAAAGAAATCTTGGTCAAGACAGACTTTGAGTAAATCCAAGATAATATTGATAGAATGAAGGTTGAAGTAATTTTTAGTAAGAAGGTCCTTGATAATAGGAAAGGTTTCCTCTCTGGGAACATTAGTGAATAAATTGCTAACATCAAAAGAAACTAACTTAGCTTCAGAACTTAGATTTATGTTTTTAATTTTGTTAACTAGATCAATTGAATTTAAAACAGTATATTTGGGTTTATAATTAAGAGAAGAGTTAAGGAAGTTTAGTTAAGAAAATTTGGCAAAGGAAGATACAGGAGAGACGAAGAACGTGACTACAGGTCTCATTGGAATCTCTAATTTATGTATTTTAGGAAGGCCATACAAACGAGTCAAATACGGGTTTTTTAAAATGAAATTTTTGACAAATAGAATGTACCTTTCAGTGAAAAGTCTTTATATTTGTTGAGAGTAGATTTAAACAAGTTAATGAACTTCTGCAGAGGGTTGGAGTTCATGGTTATAAAATCATTATTGTTAAGAAATTCTTCAACTTTAAGTATGTAGTTTTCGTTGTTCATGATAACCAAGCAATTTCCTTGGTCAGCCTTAGAGATAATGAAATTATTGTTAAGTAATTTGTCTTTAATGGATTTTAATAAATTAACATGTTGTTTAATAAGTGTGTTTTTATGGGGTTCAATAGTGTTAAGAGATAAGTATCTATTGAAAATGGAGATGCAGTGTGATTTCAAAAGATTCGTAAGATTAGTGTCATTAGAAAAGTGATTAATAATAAAATCTACATCAATACAGTTCTTCAATATCTTTTTTGTGAATTTTAGGTTCAACTGCAAATTTTAAACCTAGGGAGAGAAACTCAATTTTATTATCATTAAAACTAATGTTAGACAAGTTTTTAACTCTGTCATGAAAATTGAAGGAGGAGAATTTATGTTGAAAGTTAGAAGATTGATTGTATTTTTATGTAGGTTTAAAAATTTGCAGTTAAACCTAAAATTCACAAAAAAGATATTAAAGAACTGTCTATTTTTCACGAAATTCATTTCAACTTCTCAAGTTGGCAATTTTCTTGAAAACTTCATTGTCAAATGTCAATTGTCACTCATTCTGTTTTGGTAAACTGTCAAGATGGTCACGTTTTTAAAAAAATCGTGTACTTATTTTTTGTACCCTAACTTGCCTTCGCCTCACGGTAGCAATTGGCAAAATCTGGCTGTCTTCATGTGGAAGACTAGCAGTTTCTTTTTCTCTAAATTGTTTGGAGTGTTTTGTTGTACATGGTCGGTTGAACCTCCACTTCATTTGTTAAAATTTAACAACATTTTACACTGGGTTTACGGAATTTCGGTGTGGTTTTTTTATTTTCAATTATCCAAGCTGCAAGCTATGGTGGAGACTTGAGACTGGTCTGTTGCTGTCCTTTTTTAATTTAGTTTACTTTTCATGTTTCTTCTAAAGTGTTTGACGAGTAAGTGTACAAGTTTTTGTTTTTATTCAATTTTTAGTAATGTTAGAGTTGATTATATTGTTACAGCTCCGTTTTTTCTCTTTTATAGAGTCTCTGATGATGACTTAAGAGGCCGAAACTCAGATAATTTTTTTTACAGTTTTATTGAATAAAACTCAATTTTACACACTTTAAATACTCTCTCGAGTCATTTCTTATTACCTAGTGTGTACACACCACTCAACCTCTTCAATTAAAATTTAACCTATTGTAACCATTGTTTAATTTAAAAATAGTTTTTTAATTAAAAACAGTTTATTTATATTTGAGGCCTAACTCCATAAAGATAGTTTTTAGATAATTTGATAACTAAATTTGTATGAATCCAATGTATATTTTGTTCTGAAATATATTCAGTCTAGAGTAAGTACTCTTATGTTATTAAAATATTATTAATTAGAATACGTATTATCTCCATGAACAATTTTTGAAATAGGTTGATAATTAAGAAATAAAATGTGGGATAGGCCGTTTTGTCTTCGGAAAGTTTTTGTAAAAGTTTTTAGGCCACTGTTTAATTAAGAAAATTTCACAAAGTAATACCAAAAAATTGTAATAATTCCAAACACATATACCTACAAAATAACTTTTAACCGTTTTGATTTGGCCTCAATTCTCTTCAAATCATTTACATGTCGTTGCTCTTTTTTTTTATTTAACCAGCTGACTTTCTACGTAATCTTGAATTATGTCTGCTAAAAATAAATAGTAAAATACGTGAAAAGAACCGAATTTTAATATAGGTGTACTCCCACTGTATACTGACTATGGAGTTGTAGATACATCTCCAATAATGCCCCAGCTTCTTAAAGATCACTATGTAGGGGAGACCGGGGCTAGTTGACTAATGAGGTTAGTTGTAATTTTTGTGTAATCTAATAGATGGTGCTACAAATGCAATTTTTGTACTTATCGGTATTAGATCCGCCATTAAAGGTGTCGCTGTGATGAACGGTCGTGTTTTGTGTCAGTGAGAATAATTAATCCAAAATCATCGTTAGTAAGTAATAATTTTTGTACTAATAAATTATCAATTATTGTTCTTTGGGTTCAGTTTTATTCGTTCTTATCAATATTTTCTGAAAACTAGATCACTTAACTATATGATTTTATATATTTCAACCATACAGCTGGTCGCGTGAATTTAGATGCAGCCTAAAAATATGGTTACATCTTACGGGGTTTGTTGACTAAGCATATATGGGGTTAGTGGACTATGGTAGTCAACTAACCCCTAGGTAAATTTTGGTCTGTAAAAAATACGAGAAGATTGATTATCTCAGAAACCGGCGGAATTACATTGATAAAATTTGTTATAATATGGTAATTTGGGCCACTGAACTAAAAAATCTAATCGGTGACGTTGCTAGCTGTCTCTATTATTCTGATTTTACCTACTGTAATATCTTCTTTGTTATAGTCATAAACATGCGAACTTACAAGAGAAAAACTGGCAAAACACCTGATGTTATGTTAAGGGCAGTCAGAATGGCCATAAACGAAGGTAGGAGTGTTAACAGCATTGCCAAAGACTATCCCACAAAAAACATTTGACCGTTACGTCAAAAAAGCCAGAACGCAGAACGGAAATGGTGCTGAAATTGAATTGGAACGTGTTGGGTATTTTAATGAAAGACAAATTTTTTCTCAACAACACGAAACTGTATTAGCTGATTACCTGAAACGAGCATCGGATATTTACTACGGATTAACACCTAAGGAACTTGGAAAATTTGCATATCAATACGCTAGCGCAAATAAGTTTGGAGTGCCGGAAAGCTGGACTTTGAATAAAATGGCAGGTGCAGACCGGGCTGCTGCTTTTATGAAAATAAATAATACTCTATCTTTAAGATGCCTACAACCAACCAGCCTGTCACAGCACTTCCTTCAACAAAACAAATGTGAACATGTTTTTCTCCAATTTAAAGACCGCATATAATTGTTTACATCTAGAACCTTCAGATATATGGAACGTCGACGAAACAGGCATAACAACGGTCCAGAAACCAGACAGGATAATTGCAAGACGTGATTTTAAGCAGATAGGAAAACTCACGCTTGTAACTTTAACTGTAGCAGTGTCTGCAAGTGGCCATTCTATTCCGCCATTTTTCATTTTCCCAAGGGTGAACTTTCGTGACCATTTCATCAGAGACGGACCTGTTGGAAGCGTGGGGGATGCCAATCCATCTGGTTGGATGAAAGAAGAACATTTTATCAAATTTGTTAACCATTTTATCCACCATGTGAGATGTTCGAAGGAAAGGCCCGTACTTTTATTGCTCGATAATCACGAGTCCCATCTTTCAATAACAGCTTTGGATATTTGTAAGGAAAACGGTGTAACAGTTTTATCTTTCCCACCGCTCTGTTCCCATAAATTACAACCACTAGACAGAAGCGTTTACAGACCACTGAAAAAATACTGTAACTCAGCTATTGACAATTGGATGGGGAATAATGCGGGAAAGACTTTTTCCATATATGACATCCCAGGAATTGTCAAAATGACGCTCCCTCTGCCTGCTACCCCGACAAATATTACGGCGGGCTTTGTAAAAACAGGAATTTGCCCTTACAATGAAAATATTTTCCAGGACATTGAATTTTTGGCCTCATATGTGACAGATAGACCAGCACCCAACCCCGACGGAGATGAAATTGACAGACGCCAAGTAAACGAATTGGAAGAAGAATAAGGGAACGAACTGGAAGAAAAACAGGTAAACGAAACGGAAGAAGCTCAAGCAAACGAAGTGGAAGAAGAAACAGTGAATGAAGTGGAAGAAGACCAAGTAAACGAAATGGATGAAGAAACTCGTAAAGACGCTTTGTTAAGTCCTGAGGAAGTCAGGCCGTTTCCCAAAGCTGGCCCGAGGCAAAACACCAGGAAAGCAAGAAAAAAGAGACAAACTGCTATTTTAACCGACACTCCCATCAAAGACGCTCTACAACAAGAAAAAGAGAATACGAAAAAAAGAAAGTTACCGTCCAAGAAAAAAAATTATGTTCAGAAGAAAAAGAAGCCTGAGAAGAAAAATATAAAAAGCGCCAAAGTTAACGACGGCCGAAGGTTTCTTTTCCGCGAGGAAGAAGCAGTCGCATCTACATCTCGCATCACTACAAAAGACGAGACATCCTCAGAATCGGACGATGAGACCGAGTGCCTGGTATGCGACGAATCTTATCGTATTAGCACAAGTGGTGAGGAGTGGGTGCAATGCACAAACTGCCACAGATGGGCCCATGACAAATATATCGGCAACTCAAATCGTATTTTTTATAGGTGCATAAACTGTGACTCAGATGATGATTTGTAGGCATTATTTTTTCATTAGTTTAACTGTTTTTTCTTGTTTATCGCACTACTGCTTTTGTATTTTAAGAAAATAAACATTTATTTTATAACTACATTGTTTTTTCTCATTAAAAAACTAAAAGTCAACTAACCCCTTCGTATATGTCAACTAACCCCGTATACGGGGCTAGTTGACTTATCTGTTCATCAATCTGAAAGTTTCAAATATTTTTGTTCCTAGTTATAGTAAACCAAAATTATTAATAGAAATCAAATGCATAAACAATTTACGAACTTTTGACATGCTACAGATCAACAACAATCAAATAATAAGTTTAAAAAAAAATAAGATGTGAAAATTTAGTCAACTAGCCCCGGTTTCCCCTATGTAATTTTAATTTCCTTCCTTTAGATTAAATCGGTTCAAGAAACAATGAATAATATTTGAAATTTTATTTTTTGTTTGACCTAGTTCTCATATTTTGAATCAAAGTATTATGATCAATGAGCCACTCTGTTAGGCTGTTAATAATTTACAAATTGAGCCTTATCAATAAAATCAGATGTGCCGTTATAAATGACCCACTGTTTTCGAGACTTAAGTGACGCAATAATCTATTTTTATTCTTATTTTTTCAATGAAAAATATCCATAAACACTTCGTAGTATACAAAAATAAATCTATCCTCTTTCGGTGACCTTTCAACATAAATTTAAAGTGAATATGTGCTACGTGTATAGCAAAAATATGTTGATCCCAATCTCGGGACTCAGATAAATAAACAACAGTGTTAAAAAATATATATGGGAAAAAGTAGTCTCCTACGCATAGCGACAACAATGTAATATAAGAATTTAAAGTTGATTTGTTACCAACACTCAAGAAAGTACTTTTTCAAGATTAAACTAAGTGGTTTTAATTTATGGATTCTGGTTGTCACATTGCACCTCGTTATGGACCTATCTGTGGAGAGCACGCCCTAAATATATCACATAGTATATTTTGATTTGGTCAAGAGATATACCCACATACTTTGTGGCGTTCTGTCGAATGAAGCACTTGGAATGAATCAAATATTTGTGTTAGTTGTGTTTACTGTTTTACTGAAATTGTCTGAAATGAAAAATTTATTAAACCCTACTTTGATTGCTGAAATTTCAGTGTATGATATTTCGAAATCTAATGCATTTTTTTTTACGATATTGTTGACAATCATAGGCGTCGCCAGGGTTATGCAAAAGGGAAATTGTCCACCTTCCTATAATGGCACCAGAAAGGTTAGAAAAAAATATAGGAAGCATTTGCCGCTGCGCGAATTTTGGGTGGAAAATTTCTGGGCCGGACTTAAATATTTGTATTGTAGTACCTAATTTTGATAGGTAACTAAAAGATGAAAAATTATGAGACGTTTTTTTGACTTCATTTGTTAGCACAATTCATTTATGATGAGGGAAATAACGCTAGCTACATAGCGAAATACAATATTATTAATAAAATTGTATACTATTTTGACTTAAACTCTATGTTTATTGTTACAATTATTTGCAATGCCAATGTTACATTATTATTGTTATCAGAGCCCCCGCAACTGCGCACCTCTAAAGGGGCGCCAAACCGGAGGTCTGTATACAATTCTAATTTTTAATTTTTATAACGATTCCAATGAACAAGGCACTAAGACACTAAAGAAATTAAAAATGTTTTTATCTCAATTATTGGTTGAGCGTGGTCCTCCTTTGATAGGAAACGATTATCAATTTCCAGCTAATAAAGAAAAAGACAAAAGAAAATTTACTTTGTCAGAAAACTAGGAAATGGAGAAGAAGCAAATGGCTCATTTACTCAGTTTCGAAAAAATCGATATTTTGTTTTTGGTGTAAAATGTTCAGTAAGACTTTCAATAGTTTTTCTTATACTCATGGTTTTTCTGATTGGTAACATGTGTCCTTAGCCATAAAAAGGCAAGAAACATCAATTGTACATAATGTTCACATGAATACATTGATGAATTTAAAAAAAATATTAAAATTACCAACAACCGTAAACGATAATCACTTCACAAGGTTCTTCTAAAATACTTTTTGAATTTGATAATGGAAACTTCCTCAAAGCTGTCGAGATGATTTCCTCTTTTGATCATGTGATGAGAGAGCACATTAGTCGAGTGCAAAACTCACAAACAAATTCTTTAAAAATGGCCCATTATTTAGGCTATCAGATACAAAACGAAATTATTAAATTCATGTGTTCTAAAGTAAAAAATAATATTTTGAATATGGTTCGCAGTTCCAAATATTATTCAATAATTTAGACTGTACACCGGATACAAGTCATATAGAGCAAATAAGCCTCGTTTGGCGTTATGTCGTTCTAAATGACATTTCTAAAAAGGCTCAAATACAAGAGAGTTTCACAGCGTTCAACCCAGGGCATTTTTTGTGCCATGTGCTGCACACAGCTTAAATTTAGCAGTAAATAATTCTGCTAAAGTTTCAAATGAAACAGTTAACTTTTTCAATATTGTACAAGAACTTTATGTATTTTTCTCTTCATCCACGGAAAGGTGGGATATTATAAAAAAGCATGCCCCGAAGTTAAATCTAAAACCCCTAAGTGATACTAGATGGTCAAGTAGGATTGATGTTAGAAGGCCGCTAAAGTTTCATTTAATTAAAATTTGTGATAGCCTTCTAGAAATAGCAGAAAATGACACTTTTAACATAGAAGCTACGCATTGAATTGTCCATCTTCTTCCAAACAAAATATCTGATAAAATTGTGGAATCAACTCTTCAAGAAATATCTAACGTTTCTGATCAGCAGCAACATGGAACATCTTCGGGAATTTATGTTGGAAGTAATTGTTCAAACTTTACTATCATTTATTATTCCAATAAATATTTTTTTTTATGATGAATAATCAATTGATAACTGACTCTGTTAAAAATAAATCCTTCAAAAAGTAATATTTCATATTTATTTTGTGAATTATTTTGGAAGTAAAAAAAGTAAACATTTACGCACCAATAGAAATGCAGAAATGTAAATTTTTTTTTGACAGTTGTACAAAAATATAATTTTTAATATAACAAGAATTATTTTTAAAATGTACGAGTTTGTGCGCGGGCTTACTTTTATTCGTTTTGTTTTATTATATAATTAAATAAACTTTTTTCTTTTAGTTTGATGTTTATTTACATGTCGTCTTAATTGCTTTTAGATAGAATGAACTTGCATATACGGTCTGATGAAATAATCCACGTTCTGCTTATTTTATAAGTGAACTTCGTTTATTTAATTACAAGATTTATAGCATAATCACCTTAATTTATGATATAATGAAAACTATTAAACACAAAAATAATGCTATAGTAATATCTAAAAACGAAAATCAACATCTAAACAATTCGGTTTCAAATTTAAAAAAAAATGGACATTATTAGAGAGCATATTAAAATAAATCATTTTACATTAGAAGAAAATAAAAAATTATGATAATTGTATTTTTATCGTGACTATATATAACTGCCAGAATTTCCTGAAAGAGTCTGCTACTTAACTACTTCTCAACCACTATCATATACCTTTCTGCTTGTGGGTCTCGCCTGATAAACAAATATTGGAGTGTTATATATCGTTGTAACATAATTGATGTTTGTGGCTTACCAGTATCTTGCCTTCTGGTGTAATGGCACGAAGCTAAGTCTTTTTTATCTTTATCTTTATCGATTATAAGCAGTTAGGGTTAGGTTTGGCCCAGAACACTGCTACCTCTTGAGTCTATTGTATTCCCCTGCTTTCCTCGTATTTAGATACTATTTTTAGAATAGTCCTGTGTCTTTGGTTAGCTTTAATAAGTTCCCTTTCAAGTGTTCCTGGAACGTTTTTTCCGGTTCTAGGCCGAAAAGGATGAGATGCCGCCTAGTAAGAGCTTCGCATTCGAATATCACAAGGTATAAGGTTTCTTTCTCTTCCATGCAGAGTATACACGTAGTAGGATCATTGTGTAATTCTATCCCATCATGAAGATGTTTCAGCAAGCAGTGCCCCGTTAGTTATCCCACAATGGTGGATTTATGAGGTCTTGCGAGTTGTAGTGCCTCAGTAGCCATGCGTGGGTTCGGTCCCCTTAGCAAGAGCTAACTGATTCAGTGCCCTTTTATCTGTTGCCAGTGAATTTGGTATTTTGTGGTTGTCCACCTGTTCACTGCTAATCCCAAATTACAGGTTTGGGTCCTCTAAATGGAAGTTTTGATCCTCAGTATCCTCGCTAGTTTTACCTTATTGTGGACTTCCAGATTATTTAGTATTGCAGGGCACTTTCAGACAAGCTGTGAGTTGATTCTGTTTGAATTTAGAGCCTTTAGGGCTGATTCATATCTAAGAGAATTAAGATGGTTTGTTTTTTATACTTCCTTCTTAAATTATCTCGTACGCACAATTCGATTGCAGGTATTTCAGCCTGAAATACAATGCTATGTTCTTCCAGTGAGACGATAATGTCTCATTTGGGTTTAGCTCCATGTACGCCAGCAGCCTGTTCCAACCGTACCATACGAGAGCGCTAAGCAAGTATTTTTCTGCCTCCTTATTTATCTCGTTTCAGTTGCAGTTGACCTGGAAGGGTCTGTTGAAGGTTAGGCGGGGTGTCATGTGATCTGATCCCAAGTTTAATACAGGATCATTTACTGCATGTGTTATTTTGATATGTTTTATATATACTAGGAGGATCCATTTGTTGTAGATGTCCAATCTGTATGCACTTACTATGGCCTCTCCCTTTATGGATGGTTTAAGTGATGGGAGGTTTAGAACGATTTCCCTAGATACTGTTGGTGTACTTTTCAGTGCTCCTGTAATACAATACAAATGCATGCAGTTTTTGAACTCCTGAGAGGTATCGAGGTCATGTTTTTGGTTTACTTTTTGGCTACCAAACAACCGCTTCATAAATTATCATGGGTCTTGTTATTGCCAAATATAGCTAGTGGACCATTTTCGGTTTTAAGCCCCATGTTTTTCCAAATGCCCGTCTCCCTGCAATGAGAGACATTTTACATTTGTTTATCACATTTTGTGATGGTTCCAAGTAAATTTGCTATCTAGTATTAGACACATATTTTACTTGGTTTGTTAAGTCTTTCTCTAAACAGAGTCTTCTATCCACCAGCAGATGGTGTCTTCTATTCCATGTTTGCGAGAAGTAGCTACCAATATCAAAAGCTCCTTCTATGTAAAGGACTATTTCTTGGCTACAGAGTCCCACCTCTGTCTTGATTACAAGATGATGCAAAGCAGACTCAGAAGATTTTCCTGACTGATAGGCATGTTGGTTTGTATAAAATGGCCTCTTTTCATAGTGGTTTGCCAAACCTTTCAATAGAAATTACCACTCTGCTTTGTTTCCAGGTATTTCTATTGCCTGTTGCGGAAGCACAGGCAATACCTTATCTGGTCCCGGTAATTTGTACGGATTTGTGCGTATTGCCTATGGTACTTCCTTTGTTGTAACTAGCTGTTTTGCAGTTTCCCACTCTTGGCTGGAGACTCTTTTTTGAGAGTTCCAGTTCGTGTGGGTTTGGTTTGAAGCATTCGAGTTTGTTGTGCAATCAGTGAAATGAGTTTTAAGAAGTAGTTTTAATGTTTCCATTTCAGTTTAAGTGTATTCCCTTGTTTGGGTTTTTAAAGTACCCACAGGGTTTATTGTGTCTTTTGCTAGAATGCGGTGGAGTCTATATTCTTCAGTTGTATTTCCTGGCAGAATGTTTTCCATAAATCGCTCTTAGATTTTCTAAGAGTTTTGTTATACTATGTGAGTGTTTCGGTCTATTCTCCCCAAAAGTTCGTCTTTTTAGCTTTATTAAAACGTTTGGCGAGTTCGGTGTTCCACTATCTCACCTCCCTAGACGTTTTCCTGTTCTTTAACGAACAGTTATTGTGATATGATGTCACTATTACGTCCCGTAGTTGTTCTGTAACTTTATCTATATCAAGTTTAGTATTAGGAGTTATTTTAACGGTTTTCAACACTGCCTTCAGCTCTACCCCGTATCCAAACCAATCGGTTTTATGTGGGTCTCGAAATACATGTCCTGTTTATCGACACTGTCGATTTCCATGAGAATATACCGATGATCTGAGAGCAAAAGCTCTCTAGACACGTACCCCTTGCCAATGGGATTTGAAAAGAAGGGAGGACCAAGGGTAATATTAATAACCTCGCTGCGTCTACTGGTTACAAAAGTAAGTTCATTTCCACGATTCAATATTTCCAGGTTAGTGGTTAGAATGAATTCAAGTAAAGACTCACCTCTTTTGTTGTTGTTACTGCTGCCCCATATTATATGGTCTCATTTTGCGTCTGCAGCAATAAGTGCCTGCAGGATTTTGGCCCGACAGGTATTTACTAAATCCCTCAGCTCATGTGTTGGCAGAGGACGGGGACGAGTCATAGGGAAGGTATGCAGAAGTTAAAATGAGCGGCCTCTTGTTGCCTGCTATGTTTATTTCCATCCTAACTGCTAGTAGGTCTCTAAAATCTTGTAAGTTGAGGATGTCTAGACCATTACGTTTGTATATACATGCCGTAGTGTTTCCACATTTGGTATTGTATATTAACTTGCCTTTGATTTGTCCGAGCCCCATCACATGCCCTTTGTAGATCTGGGGTTCTTGTATTAGGGCTACCTCTATGTCTTTTCTGATGATGGTACGTGTAAGGGTTGCGGAGGCGGCCTTGCAATGCCTTAAATTAGCTTGCATCTGAAGGTTCTTCCTTCCTCTCCCTTTGCACTCTGAAGATCGCCTGAGTTTTAACTGCAGGTTTTCTAAAGTCTTCAGAGAGTCGTCTTCTCTCAATAGAACAATGATTTGACAGTGGTTTTCTACTTGCCTATAGATAACATGCCACAGGAACGTAAGTACTTTTGTTGTTTCCATGTTCTGCATAGGTTTAGAGATCCAAGCCAGAACTTTGTTGGTTCGGACGATATCGCTTGAAGGTTCCACCTTAAGCTCTGCTCCCTGCCATGGTTGGAGATGAGGGATTGTTTCAGATAGCCAGGTCTTAGCGGTTTCATTAGCACCTATCAAGAAGAAAGCTCCATTATGGAAGTATCCCTCCTTAAACTGTGACCTTATTCCTTCCACGCTCTTCAAAATATCTCGCATCAGTTCTTTTTGAGTCTTACCTGCTTGTTCCTTAGTGAGTTTTTCCTTCGGAAATTATTGAGGCACCACATCTATTTTCATGTGCATTGTTTACCTCGTTGCAGTCGAAACCACGCAAATGTGCTTTCTTGGATGCCTTGATGTTGAGTTGGAACGCGGTAAACAATGCCTCGAAAATGGCAGCGTATAAAAAATAATGAGTATTATTGTGTCACTCATTATTATTCAATAATGGTAAAATTTTGTATTATTGAGGGATTTATTGTTCGACGACGTCACATTTAGCACGTCCAGATGTGTTTGCATTGCCTTTAAATTAATATACCACTAAAAGATTACAAAAATCTAGGCCACCGAAATGTCAATGCATCTTCGTAAATAGCTACTAAATTAACTAAATTAACGGGATCACTACGGGGTTGGACTATCTTAAATATTTATTTCTCAATCTTCGCACCGTAGGTAGATCTGAACATAAGGGGTAGTTCGTTGGTATTGATCCGGCTCTATTCTAGTAGGACTACACTATATAAAACCCCCTAGGTGAGACTGAAACATAAGGGATATCCATCTGTTATTGCACCGACTCTATCTCAGTAAGCGCACCTATATAAAAATGGAAACCACGAAACAAAGAATTATTAGAGAGTGCTATTCTGAGGACGTCTGCTGTATATCCTCAAGAATTCTTCAACAGTATATATTTAATGGCAAGTGGCCTGTTGCCTGTGGTCTGTTTATTTGGGCGGGACACGTGTGAGGTCTCGGTGAGAAATATAATTTCTCATTCCCCAATTTAAGTAATAAATAAGTTAAATATAATTTGAGTTTTATTTCATTCAGAAATGTGTACTTTGCATCGAATCCTGGTTTATCCTAATTAAAATTATCACAACGTGGGTATATAAATTATCAATTAATTAACTAGACGATCACTACTACTAGAGGGAAAAGGCCAAGTACAGTAAGTATGAATTACTTTGAATCACAAAAGGGGAGGGAGATGATCAAAAAATACGGGCTTTTAATAATTAAGAAGCGACCGGGGGGGTGGGCGGTTACAGTGCCATTTCTATTGCTCTCTAGCAATATCGCTTTTTATCGCCTATTATTATCGAACTAACAATTCTGCGTGTTACAATCACAGGACTATTCAAACAGAAATGTAAATCTTAACTAAAATAAATTACAATCTGCATAACACTTTCTGCCGATTAGAAATTTTAATCCTTTCTAAGAAAATTGAGGGTTACTTTAATTGATCTTGAATTGTAAATATTTCCTACCTGTAGAGATTACATATTTACCTTCTTTTTTTTAATTAAAATGACTAGAAAATTTAAAACGAGAAATAAATTAAATTGTTTTTTTTTAAATTTTAGGAATAAAACCAACGATTTTATTTCTGAACAAATAATGCTAAACATTTTATTTTAGAAATTCTGCGTCACTGATTTATGATGATATATTGGGGTTTCTCTCCTGGGTCATAAATATTGTACTCTTATTCATTTTCAACTAAACTATAATGTCAGTTATTTTCAATGAATTGCACAATAATAATAATAATAATAATAATTATAATAATAAATGAAATTATTTTCATTAATTGTTGTCAGAATATATTCATCTTTTTTATGATAAACATTTGCTATTTAAAAGATCGTCAACTTAATTTTTCGGAAAAAATTACTTTTTTCATCGTTCATTACTAATTTATTTAATTTAACTACATTCACCAAAAGGTGCCATTATTTATACAAATGGACCCAATTGACATTGTAAATTACAGAGACAAAACCAGCATGTCCGTTTTATTTTTTGTTTATTGATCTTGAGCACTCCAGAAAGCAACAACTTGCTTCAATTTATCAAGTCGTGCAAGTGGCCTGGACGGTTTTATCGCCAGCCAACCGAATTGATTGAAGTCTAATTGCTCAGAATGAATTAATTTATTTTGTCTGAAACGGACAGATTGCCGAAGAGTAGTTGAACTCTTTCAAGCACAACGCTGGGCTGGGTGCATGTTGCAGCCAGAAATGTTTAATGTTGAAACATGGTTGTGAAGTTTCTGAAAAAAATGATAGAAGAGAAGATTTATTTGGTTTATAAAAAATTATGCTAAATGGGAACTGTGTATGATTAGATTCGTATTTAATTAATTTATCGAGGTTTCGTTTAATTTCCGAGAGAATATTATTTATTATATTCGATTTAATCAGTGGCGTAGCCAGCCATATTTCATGGGATGGGTTTTTTGAGAACTATGGGGGGGAGGAGTTCCGTCAAGAAAGTGAATAAAACCAAACAGTCAATGGCGATCAGCGCTAATACTAAAGTGGAAATGGTGATGCGAGGACTCTCCATTTGGGGAGTTCTGACCCCCAAAATACCCCCGTGGCTACGCCACTGGATTTATGCGTCCATTACAATAAGTGTTTAACAAAATCGTCATTATACAATTAATATTTTAACAATATACGAGTATATAAACTCCTAGGGCCAATTAAAAAAGTATGAATGACCTTACGTTACAAAAACTTATTTAAATCAACTCCATCTTTGCTGAAAGTATTAGATAATAAAAGGAAATTAATTCAACATTGACAAGGCCTCATTGTCATAAGGTTTGTTCCAACTTGGTGTTTGGTACCGTTCTTGTATCATACCAATAATCGGTTCATGAACTATGTACTGCACAAGCGCATCACTGAATGGTTTTGGTATCGGATATTAGTTGGAACGCTTTTCGAAAGCAAAATAAAGTTTTATGTGTTATTGATGTTAATGATTCTTTATTTAATCATTCTAAATTTTAGAGCACAATGGAAAATAATTATTTTAATTTATTATTTTGTTTAGACTGTTTACAGAATATAATTTAATATTTGTATGCAATACTTGTTTCTCAGTAATTTTGTCCGAATTTCTTGTTATAAATCCGGTAAATTCAAATAATATGTTTTATAAACAGTATTTTCTAAATAAAAATGTATATCCTGTTCTCATTAACCTATCCCGAGGGATGAGAGCCTACCGGGTGCGTCTCCGGGTGATAGATAGGAGAATTTCTAGCCAGTGGCAGATATAAGTAGGGTGATGGGATATAAAACCCCCAAAATCCTTTGCGAAACCTGCTGCTGCGAACCAACTCACCTCCGCCGGAGGCTGAGGCGGGATAATCTATCCTGTCGTAACTTTACGGGTCCTCGCTTTGCCGTAGCGGAGGGGCTTACAATTTAAGGATATGACCCTATGGCCAAAGAGACAGGCATATACCATGCCTTTGGAAGTAGAAGCCATTGAAAACTAACCAAGAAGGACGAACGAACGCCAGGTTTAATGTAAGGTGTCAGTAAACCGTGCCGAGGGATGAATAGCAGCTGTGCTTGCATCGAAACAGCTGTGTCAAACGGTACCTCGGGATACCGGCCGCCCTCCCGAGTAAGTAGGCTTGCCAGGCGGGACTCTGGACGGGTTGACGTATCTTTCTCCAGCGACTCGTGGGAACAATATGGACCTAGAAAACACAACTAACTCATTAACTTCTACTGCTGAACAGGCAAATGTGCCACCAGTAGTAGTCAAACAAGAGCAATCTCAGGCAGAAGTGCCAGAGATAGCGAAACAGGCCACGGAAGTTGACTAGGCAAATGTGCCAACAACATCTTAAAGGCCCAAATCCAGAAGGGTCACCTCCGAAGAGGAGATTGACCTATTGTCAGACACAGAAGTCAAATTCTCTGTCATATCTGGTCGAAGGAAAGTAAGGCTAAACAACTTGGTAAAAGCTAGCCAAGATTTTATTGCTGCCAAACGAGGCATAATCAAGGAAAACTTTGTCAGATCCCAAGTTAAGCCACCTCAAACTTTGACTACCGAGGCCAGTCAGGTCGATAAAAAGACCACAAAAAGCCAAGATCGGAAGGAAATACTCCCTCTGCAGATCGTAAAGTGGAAAAGAAGGCCAAAATGGAAGGGGTAACTTTCAAAGAGGCCCTTACCACTACAAAGATCGCAGTGGTGAGAACCGGCTTTCCAGGAGCAGAAACAGCTTTCCAAGAATCGATCATAAGTACCTACGAAGGTATCCACATGGGGAACCACAGGTGCGTTTTGCCAAATGCACACACAGGCCGGGATACATAGTAGTACGTTGTGCAGACAGCCTTAGTGCACAATGGTTGAAGGATGTGGTGCCCACGCTTAGGCCCTGAGAGGCTGCAACCCTCGAGGCTCGGCAGGACATAGACATCCCAAAACCAAGGATACAAAGTACATAGCAGACGAAGGTGGGAAGAGGCTAGATGCCCAAAGAGTCCTTGACATACTGAGGGTCAGCAACAACACCCTTAAAATTAGGAAGGTTCTGACCCTAACTCCAATGGAGAAAGGCCAAACTTGTGCCATCATCGTGGACGAAGGGTCATCATCGTGGACGAAGGGTCATATACCGAACTCCAGAAGCTGGACATGTCACCATACTTTGGGATGGGACGTATAAAGTTCCATCTCAAAGAAATGGAACATGAAAAAAAGGAGAGTAACAGGGCAAAACCGGTCCAAAAAGGCTCCAAAACAAAGCCGGTGGTGCAAAAGGTTAGGGCCAAAATGGGCCAAAAAACACCAAAAGCCAGAAAGCCGACCGCCCAAAGGACGAACGTCGCCAAGGGCAAAGAAGTCAAGAAGTCCGCCAAAGACCCCTCTACCAAAAGTGGCGGAAGCCTTCACAAAAGGCCACAAAGCCCCGAGTCGGATTTTGTTACAGCTATGCTATCAATCCCAACGGAAGAGGGAGAGAAGAGCTAAGTTGTATGCTCCACCTACTTCCCGAGAGAGAAGAGAATATGCCCACCAGCAATACTAGGCAGAATCATTGCCCATTGCGAGGAGCAGAAAACATTATAATAGGATGTGATGCGTATGTACACCATACGATCAGGTGAAGCACCAACATCAATCTAAGAGGTGAGTCAACTTTTGTCACTGCCAACCGAAAAGAAGTTCTAGACATGACCATGTGTTCGAGAGGCACAAATGACCAAATCAGGGACGCATGTGTCCGATGAACCATCGTGTTTAGATCACAGACATATCCGATTCCATATACAATATCCAACTCGTACAGCAGACAGGTTTAGAAATCCGAGAGAGACGAATTGGGAAGGGTACATAAAATCCCTCGAACCCCAAAATGACCATATGGTTATGCACAAGACCCATGATAACCTATAGTGCAGTGCGCAAGCAAGTGCAATAGGCCAACTCACTAGCATTCAGCGGCTTGCCTGTCTAAGTGCTACTGGGGCTATGCGCACTACGCCGACTGCAGCAATGGAGGTATTATTAAATCTCACGCCACTGCACATCTTCATACAAGGCGAAACCAGGTCAGCTATTCACAGGCTAACGCAGGGACAAAACCCAATAAGCCAACTACACAGCGCCAATCACACAAGGCTATACCAGCAAGTAAGAAGGGATAACATTCTAGCTATGCCTACTGATAGAGCCATGACCACATACAAATTTGAAAGAAATTTTCAAATTCAAATAACAGACCGAGAATGCTGGAAACAGGGACCTCCCGTACAGTCTGAACTCGTTGTTACGGGTCAGAAATTATTCTTACAGATAATTAACTGAAATAATTATAGGGGTTTACTGAATATTAAATAAATAAAAACTCACCTAAATTTGTAAATAATAATCAACAAGATTTATAGTTCTTTTTCCATTTATTAAAATTAACCTATACATATGTATATTGTTTATTTACATGCTAATGTCAAATCTTGACCATGACCTTGTAATAGTTCTTCTCTTCTTTATTAAGGTGTAACTTAATTAATTAGGTCAATAATTAACCTATTTATTGGCAGTTTAGTCATCTTAATCAGATACATCTATTTTATTGGTATCTGAGGTTTTATCTCTCTCTGGGTTCTCTGTCTTTTTCTTTTGGAGGTTGGTTTCTGGGCCATGTGGTCTAATTTAATTTAAAACGAATATTTCGGATTTTCTACCACCCCTGAAAAAGAATTACATCAAAATCATTTAAATAAGTATTGCTTTTAAAAATCAGGACGATTTTTTATTACACACAAAGTGGATTGGCGATACTTAATAAAAAAAAAAAAGGCCCTACCTTATTCGGTAAGTCACCCAGACACAATTAAAATTTGTATGCATCTCTATATCTTGCTTATTTCTGCTTTTAGGCCTAATACGTATAATACGTGTAATACATATAATTCTTATAGTAATTACAATACTTCCAGTAATTATAGTACTTATATAAGCATATTATTATTACTATCCCTTCCATTGATATCACCCGCATGGCAAGGTTCTTCTAGGCTTAATACAACTGCTTAGTAGCTGCTTTCTGGCATTTATTTGGAATATCGCAGTGCTGCCTGTGGCCCATCGATAGATCCAGGAGGCTTCGAGAAAGCAAGTAAGATCTTTCCATTTCACTATCTAACTGCTTTAACAAAAACCCGCTGCTTTTCACAAGACCACACACACCTTAAAAGGAAAACAAATATTGAGTTATTATATATCATAAATATTTATTCTAGTGACTATCTAACAATTTACATAAAGATTACAATAAAAGGATATTTGTACTCACCTTCTCCCTGTAAACAGGTAGTACTACTTGGGCTTGAGGGGTATCATTCTGGCTAAGACCCATGTAGTAAATATATACTTTTCACCAAATATTAATTGATATTCTTAGTGATACACCAGATTGTATAAAAGACACGTTGTATATAATATTTCCTGTAAAGTAAGACATAACAGTCATTTGGGTAAGAACGTTAGTAAAAACTTTTGTAAATAGAGTTACCTGATTTAATTTTCCACGTCCCAACTCTCCGGATGAAATATATAACCTGAGCTAGCTTATATAAAATTTCACCCCCCTATCAGACGAGGGAGTAATATAATAAATTGGCGCCCAACGTGTAATAAATTTGCTTCAACCGTGGTATATTTATTTTTAAAGGGTGTGTGGTTATTTTCGGCATTTTCTTTGCAATTATTAAACATTTTCATATTTTTTTGGTTGACTTCTGTCAAATTCTGTCAATTTAGAATTTTTCGTATACACTGTCGAAAGTCAAATTATGAATTCTTCTTTTTGTGTCTTGGCCTTTTACTTTGAATAGACATAGATAAACAGTGCTCGCAGGATTGGACAGTTGCATGTTATTTAATATTAATATTAAGGAGTAAACATATACAAGGTGATTTTTAAGTGGATAGGTATACAAAATACTTAGAATTAGAAAGAAAAAGATTAAATATACTTATAGTATGTTAGTAATTATTATTGGTAAGCTATTGTAGAATATTAAACTAGTGTTTTCATTGGGAGTTGTATATATTAAATTTGATACCATGTTAAACTGGTATTGTACATATTGTATATATTATAAATATAGTATAGACAGCTGTAAATAGTCAGTTGGTATATGATAGTGGTTCATTTAGTCTATCCAAGAAATAAATATAGTTGGATTGCGTTGTCGAACATTTCTTGTCGATTATTGGGTATTTTTGTAGTATATTTGGACATACTTGCAGTTTTTTTTTTATTTTTTTTAGAAAATATTTAGGGAGGCGATAATTTGCTTAAAATATTTTCTTTTCATTTCGTTTGTTTACTTAGTAAAGACTCGGATCTTCGAATTAGGAGTATATATAAGTAGATAATAGTTTTTTTTGTTATTTATAAGGATATTTAGTAAGGATACAGACTGATATTTCGTTATCAAGTATTCTTTTAGTTTAGGTGTTTGTCTGCCAGTGGGATTTTGGTATTGTAACATTTAGTAAGGACTTAAATAAAAATTAATATTTTTGTTTATTGTTTTGTTTATTCCATTTAAAAAAAAAATGGATGTACATCGATTATTAGGTGATGAACTAACCTACGAGTTACAGATAAGAGGCTTTCCTATAGGTGGTACAGTCAAACAGAAGAGGGATACTCTAAGAGGGATTCTTACTGAAGAACGCTTAGGGAATTCTTACCCTCCTGTAGAAGTAAATATTGATCCTGGATATGAATTTTCGGTTTGTGAAGGTAAACTTTCAGATATGGATGACAGTGTTAACAATTTTGATGTTAATAATGCTAAAACGGAATTTAGGCGAATTTCTAGTCGCTTGTTGCATTTAAAATCACGTTTGAATAGGGTTCGTTGCTGTAATAGTGATCTTCAAGCAGTGCAGGACAGTATGTTAAGTTGGTGAGAAACGCTTAAGGTAAAATTAAACGAAGTATATCAAAGGTCTCAAAATATGGAGGAAAATGTATCAGCAATAAACTGGACGTTATTGGATACACCCAATACGCTTCTACCTGATAGGATTCAATCTAGTCATTCTGAAAATGGGAGAAATGGTACAGATGTTGAACAAGTACTAGTAGATGTTGACGGAAATATTGATCACTCAACGAATGGGAATGGTGAATCAAACTCAACTATGCTCGAGCGAAACGAATTGCAAACTCACCCAATTAGTTCTAATAGAGTATCAAGTTTGCGTGAGAGGTTTGAAAGAATATCTGTGGCTCAAGATCCAATCCGTGACCAAGCATCTACGAGTAGATCTCTGCCAGTGAGATCAGATGTGCAAGCTCCTGATGATTTATTCCAGCACTATTCGGTTAGGGCTAATTCAACTTTGAACTCCCCACCAGATTCTAGAATCCAACAATTTAGCTCTTCTGGGCCAAATCATATAAATTTTCAGTTGCCAAATTTTGTTTCTGCTTCAACATTACCTGTACAGATGCGAAATGTGCCTTTATCTAACCCTAATCATCCGCTACCACAAACTAGTACGTTCATTACTCCAACTCCATTTCAAGACAATAATTCCTATTACTATGAGGTAAGTAGATGGAAGGTTCAGTATGATGGCCTGTCCAGTGTTACAAATTTTTTGGAAAGGGTGGAGAAACTGAGGTTATCTCGAGGGGTATCGAAAGATAGGCTTTTGAGGTCTGCAGCCGAACTTTTTACAAAAGATGCTTTATTATGGTTTAGAATGAGCAATTTTTCCTCATGGGACAAACTTGTTAATAAATTAAGGGCCGCATTCCAGCCACACGACTATGAGTATTCTCTCTGGGAGGAGATACGCCGACGCACACAAGGTTTACACGAACGCGTAATTAATTATGTATCCGTCATGGAAAGTTTATTTAAAAAGCTTTCTAGCCTTCCTTTGGAATCACATCGAGTAGAACTTATAAGAAGAAATATGCTCCCGAACATACAAACACACTTAGCTCTTCATCCAATTGCTAATTTATCTGAATTGATTAGGCTTGCTCGTGCTGTAGAGGAAACTGACTGGCGAATCCAGAAGTTTCAACCCCCCACCTTCTAATATTAAGAATTTATTGGAACCTGAATTGGCATACCGAAAACCTGTTGGGTTAAATGTTTCAGCCATGTGCGAAGATAGAAATGTTGCGGTAGCTCCAGTTAGTAATACGGCAGCTCCGGTTTGTTGGAACTGCTCAAACACTGGGCATCGGTTTAACAAGTGTTCAGAACCTAGGCGTAGGTTTTGTTTTAAATGTGGTAAAGGGGGAGTAATAGCGACACAATGTTGTCAAAAAAATGCGAAGAGGGGACAGAATTAGGTCGGAAACTGTTCTCTGCTCTGACTCCGACCCATTTTGCGAGTAAAGCGGTTGTTGATTATGTTATATCACACGCTAAAGATGATAATCGTCCTTATCTTAAAGTTGAGATTTTTGGAAGAATATTTTTTGGTCTCTTAGATAGTGGGTGTACTACTACTGTAATGGGTGCTCCAGGATGGGATGTGTTAGGTTCTATTTGTAACATTCAGTCTTCTTCACAGAAATCTTGCACAGTCGCGAATGGGGATAAATGTAATATCGAGGGAGTGGTTTCAATCCCAATTAGTTTAATAGGTAGGACTAGGGTCTTTGATGTGTTAATTGTGCCATCCCTACCCCATCAGCTCATTCTTGGTGTCGACTTCTGGTGTCGTATGGAAATAGTTCCAGATCTTCATGCGGGGGAATGGTGTTTTCGGCCTGAAGGAGAAGTGTCCGATGTAGGATTGTGTTCTCTTCAGAATGCTGATCATCTTTCCTCGGATCAAAAACGTATTCTAGATAATCTCGTAAAATCAACATTTAAGAGCATGAGTGGGACACTGGGATGTACACATATGGTTGAACATGTTATCCGAACCAACTCTTCCCCAATCAAGCAACGTCACTACCCACTCAGTCCTGCATTACAAAAAGAGGTAAATTTAGAGCTCGATCAAATGCTTAAGAATGGCATTGTTGAGCCAAGTAATAGTCCATGGGCTTCACCCATCGTATTAGTTAAAAAACCAGATGGTCGTTATCGGTTTTGTGTGAATTATAAGAAACTGAACGAAGTTAGTTTGCCTGACGCATATCCTCTTCCGTTTGTAAATTCGACTCTTGATAAATTGCGAGATGCAAGGTACTTAACAACACTTGATATTAAGAGCGCATATTGGCAGATTCCTATGGCCGAAAGTTCGAGACCTATGACTGCCTTTGTAGTGCCAACTAGAGGCCTATATCAATTTAAAAGAATGCCGTTTGGGTTACATAATGCCCCTGCGACCTGGCAAAGATTTATCGATCGGGTGATTGGTATTGATTTAGAACAATATGTTTTCGTGTACTTAGACGACGTCGTTATTTGTACTAACTCGTTTGAAAAACATATTAAAGTTTTGAAAGAAGTACTTAGACGTATTTGTCAGGCTGGGTTAACGTTGAATCAGGATAAATGTTGCTTTTGTAAACCTGAATTAAAGTACTTAGGATATGTCGTTAATGCAAAGGGCTTGCTGGTGGATCCAGAGAAAGTTGAGGCAATTCTTAGAATACTTCCTCCCAAAAATGTCTCCGAGGTGAGACGCATAGTTGGATTGGCCTCCTGGTACCGAAGATTTGTTCCAAACTTCTCGGATTTAACCTCTCCTCTGTGTAATCTTCTTAAAAAGAATTCCAAATTCGTGTGGGATGAGTATTGTCAGAAAGCCTTGGATAACCTGAAAAATCATCTGGTTTCTGCTCCAATTCTCTGTTGTCCAAATTTTGATTTACCTTTCGTCATCCAAACGGACGCCTCAGATTTTGGTTTGGGTGCAGTTTTAAGCCAACAACATGAAGATGGGGAGAAGGTAGTCTGCTATCTTAGTAGATCTCTCACTAAAAATGAAAGGCGATTTAGTACTACCGAAAAAGAGTGTTTGGCGGTCATATTTGCCATTGAGAAATTAAGACCCTATATCGAGGGGACCAAATTTACTGTTATAACGGACCACTACAGCCTCAAATGGCTATATAATATTAAAGATCCGGTAGGCAGAATAGCCCGGTGGGCGGTCCGCTTGCAACAGTACAATTTTGAAATTATCCATCGAAAAGGCAAAGAGCATGTTGTACCTGATACTCTTTCTCGTTCAGTTCCAAGCCTTAATGTTGTAAACGTTCCTTCCGATTTACCTCCTCAATCTCAAGACAAATGGTACCTGCGAATGTTATCCTCTGTCGCAGATAATTCATCGAAATATCCGTTGTGGCGAATCCAATCGGGCATCTTGTATAAAAGAGCAAACTTGAGGTACCCTGATCTTAGGAGTCCACAGGAAGATTGGCTAAAAGTTGTTTCAAAGGACCAACGATCACAAGTAATCAAGGATAATCATGATCCTCCAGAATGTGGTCATTTAGGTATTCACAAGACTCTGAGTAGAATAGCTTCTAAATATTATTGGCCGTTAATGAAATCGGATATTGCTCGTTATATTAATAACTGTAGAATTTGCATGGAGACAAAACCATCACAAAAGAGATCTGCTGGATTTATGTTGAGTAAGACACCCACTATCTCTAAACCGTGGCAACTTCTCAGTATCGACATTGTGGGAAAACTTCCCCGAAGCTCTGATGGAAATTCGTATATTCTATCAGTGAGCGATTGTTTTAGTAAATTCGCTTTGTTTTTTTTAATGAGAAATATGGTAGCCTCCACTATAGTAAAAATTTTGGAAGAGCGTGTCATTTTACTATTTGGTGCTCCGAATAGGATTCTTACCGATAACGGAACTCAGTTTAAGAGTAACCTATTTAAAAAATTTACGACACAATATAAGATAGAACACTCGTTTACAGCTAACTACCATCCGCAGGCAAATCCTGTCGAAAGGGTACATAGAGTCCTTAAGACTATGTTGTCGTCGTACGTCAAAGACAATCATAGGACGTGGGATAAGTTCCTACCGAAAGTCGCTTGGGCATTGAGATCAGCTAAACATGAGGTGACTCCTAATCTCATCATGTTTGGGCGAGAGCTCAATATTGATGGTTCATCTGGTCCAACTCCCACTGATCCCATCCAAATCGATAGGTCTACTGAAATTTCAATCCCCAACAAACCATTACAAGATCTTTTCAGGGATGTTTCTGATAGGCTTAAAAAGGCTTACACTAGCAGCCAAAAGATTTACAATCTTCGACGTCGGGAAGATAAACTTCAGGTTGGCGATATTGTCTGGAAAAGGAATCATGTTCTTTCCGATGCCATCAAAAATTTCACTTCCAAGTTAGCACCTAAATTTGCAGGTCCATACACGGTACGAAAGATCGTGTCGCCATGGACATATGAGTTGGATGATGAAATAGGGAAAACGGCTGGTGTTTGGCACATCAAGGACCTTAAGTCTAAACCACCCGATGAGTAGAGAGCGGTTAATTGTATCTATGGTTGATTTACTTTTAGTTCTTGGTATAGTACATTGGCAATAAGTTGTTTTTTTTTAATTTACCCAAGTGACCATACTCTAAGATAGTAAGTTTGCTGCGTTATCAAGTTTTTTTTTTTGTTCATTTAGAAAAAAAAAAAAACTTTCTTCTGGAAAGAGGGGTGTGTTACGGGTCAGAAATTATTCTTACAGATAATTAACTGAAATAATTATAGGGGTTTACTGAATATTAAATAAATAAAAACTCACCTAAATTTGTAAATAATAATCAACAAGATTTATAGTTCTTTTTCCATTTATTAAAATTAACCTATACATATGTATATTGTTTATTTACATGCTAATGTCAAATCTTGACCATGACCTTGTAATAGTTCTTCTCTTCTTTATTAAGGTGTAACTTAATTAATTAGGTCAATAATTAACCTATTTATTGGCAGTTTAGTCATCTTAATCAGATACATCTATTTTATTGGTATCTGAGGTTTTATCTCTCTCTGGGTTCTCTGTCTTTTTCTTTTGGAGGTTGGTTTCTGGGCCATGTGGTCTAATTTAATTTAAAACGAATATTTCGGATTTTCTACCACCCCTGAAAAAGAATTACATCAAAATCATTTAAATAAGTATTGCTTTTAAAAATCAGGACGATTTTTTATTACACACAAAGTGGATTGGCGATACTTAATAAAAAAAAAAAAGGCCCTACCTTATTCGGTAAGTCACCCAGACACAATTAAAATTTGTATGCATCTCTATATCTTGCTTATTTCTGCTTTTAGGCCTAATACGTATAATACGTGTAATACATATAATTCTTATAGTAATTACAGTACTTCCAGTAATTATAGTACTTATATAAGCATATTATTATTACTATCCCTTCCATTGATATCACCCGCATGGCAAGGTTCTTCTAGGCTTAATACAACTGCTTAGTAGCTGCTTTCTGGCATTTATTTGGAATATCGCAGTGCTGCCTGTGGCCCATCGATAGATCCAGGAGGCTTCGAGAAAGCAAGTAAGATCTTTCCATTTCACTATCTAACTGCTTTAACAAAAACCCGCTGCTTTTCACAAGACCACACACACCTTAAAAGGAAAACAAATATTGAGTTATTATATATCATAAATATTTATTCTAGTGACTATCTAACAATTTACATAAAGATTACAATAAAAGGATATTTGTACTCACCTTCTCCCTGTAAACAAGTAGTACTACTTGGGCTTGAGGGGTATCATTCTGGCTAAGACCCATGTAGTAAATATATACTTTTCACCAAATATTAATTGATATTCTTAGTGATACACCAGATTGTATAAAAGACACGTTGTATATAATATTTCCTGTAAAGTAAGACATAACAGTCATTTGGGTAAGAACGTTAGTAAAAACTTTTGTAAATAGAGTTACCTGATTTAATTTTCCACGTCCCAACTCTCCGGATGAAATATATAACCTGAGCTAGCTTATATAAAATTTCACCCCCCTATCAGACGAGGGAGTAACATAATATCGTCTGGTACACAGACGGTTCAAAAACCAAGGATGGAGCCGGTGCTGTAATCTATGGACCCAAGTCAAAAACAACGATTTCGCTGAGTTTAGGAAATATGCAACAGTGGTCCAGGCTGAACTAATAGCCATACAACACTGTGCAAGAGAAATATTAAATCAGCAAGTATTAGGCAAAACTATTGCCATATACTCTGATAGCCAAGCAGCTCTAAAGACACTTCTCTCACCAAAAATAAAATCACGACTGGTGAAAGACTGTATAGAAGACCTGATAGAGCTAAGTAGTCAAAATAAGGTGACCCTAGCCTGGGTTCCAGTCCATGACGGATATCAGGGCAACAAAAAGGCCGACGAATTAGCCCGAGAAGGCTCAGATAAGGCCATGACAGGCCCCGAACCCTTATGTGGAGTTGCTAAGGCATTGTGCAAGGCATCCAAACAGTTCAAGGAACCATCAGCCAAGTTCACGAAAGACCTACTAGATCAAAAGCGTCAAATCGTTAGGATAACAGTAGACCTTCTTATTGGACACTGTCGCCTCAAAAGGCACATGAGTGTCATAAATCCAGCAGAAGAAGCAACTTTGTGCAGGTTTTGTGAAGAAGCAGAGAAAACATCATTCCACGTCCTGTGCCAATGTGAAGGCCTGGCTGGAATGAGGTTTCTAACATTGGGCGAAGAAAAGCCAAATGCATGCAACTACATGTGGGAGCCACTGTCAAAGCTACTAAGTCTAATAGGCTGGACGACACACTCTAAAATAAACGGAGTCCCACAATAGATCTGAAAAGGTCGCGGTGGACAAGTACAAATAAAGTCCAACTCCTAATTTAATCTAATCTAATCTAATCTAATCTAATTAACCTATCAAAATATCAAAACGCTATTACTTTGTAGGTTAACTAATACTAACCTCTATCAACATATATCGATCGTTCTGCACAAGTCAGGTCTAATAGTTACACAAAAATATGTGAATCGATATGGCGTTAAAGAAACGATTCTGGAATCATCAATTTTTTAGTTGGAATGAATTCTGTATCAACCCGCACATCGTATACTTTAAATTGGAACACTAGGAATGTTATACGCATGCTGTGTACGATTACTAAATGGTTTTTTATCGAGTTGCAACAATAGTATATTATGCAACGATCATGTAATGATGGTTATTAATACACGAGCATTAACCGGGATACGAAACGAGCCAAAGGCGAGTTTCGTATGGTTTATGCGAGTGTTTTAATAACCATTACATGAGAGTTGCATACGCTATTTTTTCTACACCCGATAAATAATCAAGACCTATAAATATTATATTTATATTGGTATTGAACACAATAACAGTAATTACTCGTATTTCTATAAAAAATTCTACAAAATTGTAATTAATGGTATTACTTCAGGTATTGGTATTTCCCTAGATTTTTGCGGTAAAATATTTTGTACTGTATTTTCTGCTTTCTCCGATATGTGTGGAGGAGTCTTCTATATCGCTAATATCAGACATTTTAATATTATAATTATCGAAGTTTAGCTACCTACGAAAATTTAATACGTTTTGACAACTAAAATAATTACATAGGAACCTAGGACAAACGTCAAACAGCATGCTTGATTGAAAAATTGTAGGTTTCTATTGATTAAAAATCTGTATCGTAATGAAAAATCTGTATCATAATGGGTATCATTATGAAACGGATTATGGGCATATAAGTGCATTATTATAATACGGGTGTAGAAAAACTTATTTTCTCCTATTTACCAGTGCACTTTTTCAATGAAGCATCTGTTTAAATCACAGTAATGTGATCTCGTACTCGTACTTATGTAATTTTTTTTATTTAATTTTCTATTTTGTAAGGTAAAGACGACTGTCGTTTAGAATTTTGGTTATTTTTAATAATATTGATTTCAGGTCACAACTCTATAAGCTTCCAATTTGTCTCCATTAAATGTGGGTGTTATTCCTAACACTCTATAAATTAAAGGTTTTAAGAAATATCTGGCAATATAATATGAACTAATAATTAAAAAAATTTTAATTCGTTAATTTTTCTTGACCATTTCAATTAATTAATTACAATAAATTGAATAATTACTATTTTCAAATTTAATTAGTTTATTTAGCAATTCAATTATTATATTACATTTTGTATGAATAACACATTTATCATAAGTCTGATAGCACAAAATGTAGTTGATATTGTGCAGTAATTTAGAAAATGAGAAAACCGCAGCGAAATTACGTTCTGAAATTTATGGCCGTGTGGCACATGTTTTAATACCGAGTATGTAATGCATATTCCACATAAACAACTAGTTTCAAGTAATTAAAAGTCGCTGGAAATTAGAGATAAGTTAGATGAATATGCGGGGTAGTTTAAGGAATATATTTACAATTTTTTATGAAAAAATGTACATTTGAGAGATAAATTGTTTAAAAAAAAAATGCTCGCAACGAACCAAAAAGGAAAATTGTAGACGGTCGGAAAATTTTAAGAAATTAACCAATAACTACGAACAACCGAGAGAATGATATTAGAGAAAAGAGAGAGACAATATAGAAAACGAAGAGAAAGAAGAATGCTTACAAAAATAAAGGTAGAAGAAACCAGTGAAGAAGGTTGAAGACATCCTGCAATTATTAAGAATTAGGAAAAGTAGGGGACAGTGGTGGTGCTACGAGTTGGATCTCCTCCGGAAGATGTCTAGGAAATCTTTTAATAAGACAAGAACCACAATACTCAAAGAGGACTAGGATATTTATAAATCTCACCTCAGAGAATACAAAAAAACACGGATAGATGCGTGGAGATCCTACTGTAAAGAAATCGAAGATTTCTCGCAGTCCAGATAGCACAGGACGTCCCATGGACGTCCTAAGTTGGTTCCTTGTTGGTCCGGTTGGTCCGGGACCTAAATCGGACGTCCACTTGACTTCCGATTATCGTATCCTATTTTGGTCCACTTTCGACAAAGCGTTTAGTTTTCGGTTCGAGTCCAAGGCGTTCATGGGACGTCCATGGTTCCATGGAACTTTCTATGTACTGGCATCGATGGTCTTTGAATTGATAACTTAAAATTCAACGTTTTGATTTTGTAAGAGTAATAGAAGAACAGAAAACCTAACCTATTATTTAGTTTCAAATGAACAACAACACAATTTTCGGCATCAAATAATTAACTTATATAAGTGAGTTAGATTAATGAAGAAGAAAAGAAGATTGTATTATAGTGTTGTTATTTTTTTGATGTTGGTAGTAAAGTAGT
Source organism: Psylliodes chrysocephalus (assembly GCA_927349885.1). Taxonomy (NCBI): domain Eukaryota; kingdom Metazoa; phylum Arthropoda; class Insecta; order Coleoptera; family Chrysomelidae; genus Psylliodes; species Psylliodes chrysocephalus. The sequence continues at coordinate 42,789,003 of OV651820.1, read as the reverse complement.
TATAAAGTGAAGTGGGTGTTTTGTGTTGAGGTGAGAATAAGTGATATGTATTGACGGTAGCGCTGACTGAAAGAAAAGACCTCGATTGGGGAAAGTTGGAACAAACCTAATTTTGACCAAATTATAAAACTCAGTTATGTCAACACAAGCTATAAGCAAGACACAATGTTTCATCTTACCAGTATTGTGTGTTAAATTTAATTAATTATTGTGTTTTCTTGTAAACTGAAAACGTTTAACTCTAGCTAGTTTTTTCAGAATAAAAGTTGTTAAATAAAACCCTTTTATTGTTAATATTTTTGTTATTAATACCCTTTACGGATTATGGTGAAATCTCGTCCCTCAGACGTCTGATTTACGTCCCTAGGAAGGTCCCCATGACGTCCTTTTGGGATGTCCCAGGAACGTCCCTTCGAGATGTCCCAAAAATAAACTGAAACGTGACATTAGAACGTCTATTGGATGTCAGATTTACTTCCCGGTACCAAAAGAGGACGTCCCTCGGACATCCTTTATGTTCCAAAAGCCTATAAAAAATGCTATCGAATGGTATTGTAACCTACCGCACCCAGGTACCTTAATAATTTATTAATTCCATTTATTAAATACAATGTTCCATTCTTTTAAATTCAAAATGCTTCATTTAACGAAAAAAATCTCCCAGATAATTAAATCTTATTTACGACACCTAATAAATAATATCTATAACCACGTCCGTAAAAGATGCACGTGGCTGAGTTCCTCGAGAAAGAAAACACCATAAAGTGTATATCTGTTTACGAAGTAATTATCATTAAAACACTTAAGTCGCTTATTTTCCTAGTTTCGATGTTCAGACCGATATCGACAATATTTCGATACACAAAACTTTCAAGGCAAGTAATAAATAACCCACCCCCTTTTGCACCTACATTCGTATTTTCTATGAGAAACAAAACGATAGAGACGTCACAGAAACGATTAAACTGTGTATAAAAGGTCTGACGAAAATGAGCTCGGATTCATTCAATTTTTATCATTTGATGTGCAAGCATACATTTTATTATCTGTACCCAGTTATATAATCTGTACCTTTCCTAAACGCTCCTCCTAAACGACGTGTATCCTACAATACCTCCTATCCCCCAACGTCTCGACGCCCAACTTCCTGCCATCCTACTCCCTACGTCTCGAACGCTGTCACATTCCTCACCATCTAATTATTTCCTACCGTACACTCATTTCGACGCTCAACGTCCCACGCCTTATTTCCGACGCTTTGCCGTCCATAATTATTTCCTTCATAATATCACGTCCCGCACCACCTACTTAATTCTACCGTATATCTGTCCCAATACAGTACCGTATTAAATACCTTCCCTTCCATCACGACGCTAGACGTCTCGACGATGGACGCCTCGACGCCCAACCCTGCGACGTACCTACATCGACGCCTTCCACGACGCTAGATGAAATTAGTACATAATTTAATGTCTGTATTTTCAATGGTGAGTCAAAAGATTTATTTAACCTTCTTTGAGATACCACCCCGGTTTCGTTTAAGGGCGGCTTGACATTTGCTGTAAATTATCAATTTAACCAATAAACCACATGGCCTTCAGATCATACACCCCGAAAGATAGGATAACATCTGTTTTGGATGGGTGAAATTTGAAGTATTTTAATAGAAATAATAAAAATCAATATTAAGAAATATACAGGGTTATATTAAGTTATTTTAATAGAAATTATAATAATCAATATTAAGAAATATACAGGGTTATATTAAGTTATTTCAATAGAAATTATAATAATCAATATTAAAATACATACAGGGTTGTATTAAGTCATATCAGTAGAAATTATAAAGATCAATATTTTGGAAATATACAGGGTTGTGCCATCTTGGATAAATTGTACAAACCAAGATGGTAAAATTTAATAGTAAGTTAACCAACTGGCGAATACGCTGTTCGTTAGCTCAAGGGGGGACACCTATACGCTAAGCAACCCGTTCTACAAGGTTTGAAACAAAGTATATGTGAAATCAACATAGTAAGGTAATCAACTGGCGAATTGGCGCTGTTTGTTACTTCCGTTGGTCATCACCTCTATACTCATCGTAATATTTACCTAAGAGGGTGCAACCTGTATATATCTACAATAGAATCAAATCAACATCAACTCAATAGTTAATCAACTGGCGAATTGGCGCTGTTCGTTAACTTCGTGGGTCATCAACCTAAATCAGAATATAAACAACAACACTATAGTTAATCAACTGGCGAATTGACGCTCTTTGTTAACTCTGTTGGTCATCAACCTAAATAGGATATATATTGATAGCAAATGAATATGGTCTGCGTTTGAACGGGACTCAAGTGAGATCCCAGTAAATAGTAACAATTGTAAAATACTTTGCTAATTATTGCATCACATTTAAAGTATGAAAAATAAAAAAGAGTTTAAATATAAATTTGTATGTTTTATTTATCAATTTGCACCAAACTTTGCATCGAATTCTGGTTTACCTTAATTAACATTATCACAACGTGGGTATATAAATCATCAATTAATTAACTAGACGATCACTTTTACTACTAGAGGAAAAAAGGCCAATTACAGTAAGTATAGAATTTAAAGTAAAGTAAAACTTGTGAGGTAAATAAATAACATTCAAAGTAAAAACACAAGAACAAATCAAAAGAAGAGTGGGCCTGGGGGGTCGCCGTCACAGTATAAATAATAATTGTCAGTAATAACCAAATTTATAAATTTTAAAAACAAACATACCCTATTTGTGATACAACTTTAAAAAGCTCTAAAGGTCAATAAAACCTTATTATCAATGATAATTGTCCGCAGGTACTTCTTGTGGTAAAATAAAAACTTTAATATATTGTAAGTTTTTAAATTGTCACCTTAGTTAAAAGAGACCAGAGTTATAACATACTCGTATACCGGTTTTTAACCTGCGCGAATGTGGGGAAACTGGGCGGAGACCCGAACTCTGTGACAGGGACGGACTTTGTTTATTTGCATCATAATGAACTATTAGATTTACTTAAAAGATGTTTAATGGAATTTTGTATTATGAAATAAAATAAACGGGATTTTTTGATATCAAACAGATCCCACGACATTTTATGTAAAGAAAAGACCTTTTATTGGATATTTCGTTGGCGTTTATTTACTACAGACTTTTCTGCAAGAGACTACAGTAAAATGTTGAAATAGAATATTGTTAATCGAGTAAGAAATGGTACTCATTGTCTACGAGTATTATAAAAAAAGTATGTACGCAGCGAATACTGAAATTTAAACTTGTAAGTCGAACATTATATTTTTTCTACGCCTATTACATAATATTAAAAATTAGTCAAAATGAAAAAAGGCTGTTTTGTAATGTAACCTCAGAAGAAGGTATACTAAAGCTTCTTTCTTTAGGAATATTAATTAATAGAGGATGAGTCACATAAAACTCTAGAAATGCATGTTTAAAACCAAATAACATTTTATAATTTAAACCTATTAAAAGTCATTTGGTTGCCAGGGGCGGGTAATTATTAAAATAAATTATCGATCATTGAAAATAATCGATTATTTTCGATCAATCGATTATTTGTAAACAATCTTATTTGTTTTGAAAATTTCAAAAATAATCGATTAATTAAAAAGCCAATTAACCGATAAGTCGTCCTTGCAAAAAAAATAAACAAATTATCGTTTATTTTAAATAATCATGACTATTTTCAAATAATCTATTTTTTTCGTATGTCCATTGAAACGGATTATTCAATAATCTTTGAAAACTCGAAAATAATCAAATAAAAAAATAATCGATTAACTGATAAATCGATTTAAAAAAACCGGATTATCGATTATTTTCGATCAATCTATTATTATCAAATAATCTTCTTTTATCGTATATCCTTTAAAATCGATTATTCGTTTATCTTTGAAATATCGAAAATAATCGATTATTCGAAAATAATCGCTGAATCGAAAATAATCGAAAATAACCAATTAATTAAGATAAATTACGATAAATCGATTTTCAAAAAAATATTCCTTTTTTAATTATTTCCTTTAAAATTGGTTATTCGATTATCTTCGAAAAAAAAATAATCGATAAATCAAAAATAATCGATTATTAAAAAGCTGATTAACCGATAAATCGGTAATTCTAAAAAATAACCGAAATATCGAATATATAAAATAACCGATTATATTCTAACAATCGATTATTTTCAAATATTCTATTTTTTCGTATTTTCTTTAAAACAAATTATTCGAATACCTTTGAAAAATCTAAAATAATCGATTAATCGAAAATATTCGGTTACTCGAAAATAATCGCTTAATTATAAAAGCCGATTAAACGATAAATTGATTTTTCTAAAAACATCGATTATTTTCAATCAATCGATAATTTAAAATAATTCTACTTTCTTTTTGAATTTCCTTTAAAAACGATTATTACATTATCTAAAAAAAAAAAAACGAAAATAATTTATTTAAAATGACAGATAAATGGATTTTCATAAAAAAATAACAGAATAATCGATAAATCGATTATTTCGGGCGCTTGAATTCAGCATTTAGCTCCAAAATTTACAGATTCGGATTTTTTGATCCCGTTATCTTTTTTTTTTAGGGGTTTATAATGTAACATTTTATTAACAATGTGACTAACTTCCGTAACTTTGTTTTTTTGCTCATATTGGATCATATTGTCCGTTTTACTTTGTTTTAAGACTTAAGATTAAAATGTTACTTTCGATTTAACCTTGAAATTTTAAGTAGGTCATCCTGCATTTCATCTAATATTCTTATAAAGATACCTTATAAAAATAAAATTTCGCTAGCAACTATGCTTCTTTACATCTTATTTATCTACCAAAAGGACTAAAATCACCTTTAGTAAATATTCTTATAAAATTACTTTTTAAAAACAAAATTTCAATAGCAACAATGCCTATTTACTTCTTATTTAAATTAAATGTTCAAAATTTTACCCTTTTATAAATTTATGTATTATGAAATCTCTGTTTTCTGAAATATGTATTTGTTGCTTATTGAAACCCCTTAATGCGGATCTGCAGTATTCAACCCAAGGGATCATAGCGGCTTTATGTCAAAACGTTAATAAATATTTACCGCTGAAAACGAATATATTTCTTATTTTTCATAACATTGGCACTTACATTATTTGTTATAATATACAATTTTTCACGATACATCATGACATTTTCAACTTGAAATTGAATAACTAAAATACTTTAAATTGCTATTAACACCAACAAATAAATCAAAAAATGACGTTCCATGGTGATTTACTCACATGGAGATGAGCGTAGAATAGAAATGTCGGAGCAATTCGGGTGGCGTCGAGGACACAATGATTTTTAATTAGTGGGTTACTTAAGGTTGGAATAGACAACATGCGCTATGTGCAATGTTATATCTTCGGACTCTTTAATCTAAGATGTACACTTATCTATTATATTTTAAACAGTAACCAATAAATATTTTCATTGCAACACTTGGATTCTCGTGATTGTACACTCTGTCCCAGAAAGTTTTTCGTAACTACGCAAACTATGGAATGGATATATTTGCAAAAAAATTAATTTATTAGTTTTGGTATTTTGATCGGTAATACCAATATAACTGCTTTTGTTGAATTAAAGAAAATTTTTGGATAACGCTTTTAACTAGTTAAAAATAAGTTTGATTTAATTTTCTGTTTTGACTTGTGGGTTAAAAGGTTTTTGCTAAAAATGTTCTATAAAAATGTTAGTTACGGTGAAGAATTAAGTTGACATTTTAGGATAAAGAATATGTATTACCGGGATTTTCGGTTACTTTTTAGGAAGAAATAAGCATTAGTATTAAAATGGTCATATAACCTCAAATGTATTATTGAAATAGAAATGTAACATCAAATTTAATTTACTGGTCTTTTTAAGAAACCAATAAAATAGTTGTACTAAGGGCCAATTTTATAATCGAACCCGAAAGGCGGATTTAAACAAAGGAAGTTTCTATTTGAAGTTCACTTTAAAGTTTCCTTTAAAAAATGTAATGTCATAATGGTTTTCATAACATACTTTTAAAAAAACGTGATTTAACAAAATTTTACTATATTGGTATTGCTGATCTGTCTTTAATTGCAATATTTACGGGAACATTAGCCACAAAAATGTTAATTTTTCTATGAAATGTTAGGTTTTAGATTCATAAATGTTTTATAGTTTATTTAAATGTATCAATATTTATTCTACATATTTGTTTGATGATAGATACCCTATAAGCTTCTGGTTTTTTAAATTGGTTAAAAAAGGAATTAAATGATTTCAAATTGAAAATTATTATGGAAATTAATACTAGCCAGGACAAATGACATAATAATCTTGTTAACTATTCCTTAGAACCCTTTTATTGAATGTAATAGGAACCTTAGAGTACCTACTCTAAAATTAAAAATAATTGCATTTGATCTATTTTAAATTTTAGTTTGGGATTTTCAAAATTATAGTATGTGTCCTATGGTCAAAAACGTTTTCTGCGCAAAAAATAAAAATTCAGATCAGTTATTTAACGACTGTGCTTCAGTTAAGTTCTATTAAGAAATTTACTTAGATATGTTTGCAAATATTTTATTATTTTTTAGAGCAGGGGCGGCTCGTAACCAAAATTTTGGGGGTTCACAGTAGCAGAATATAGATGCCGGTACAGATTTAGGTAAAAAAACTGTCAGTGTTTTAGAAAGGTATATTATAAACTTTCTAAAACACTGAAAGTTCTTTCATACATCTGTACTGATATCTATATTCTGTCACTGTGAACCCCCTCACGAGACGCCACTGTTTTAGAGTCTGTAAATAATTGACAAAAAAAGTTGTTTGTAATATAATTCTCTATAATTTTTGTCCTATACATAATTTCTCTTAAATGTACCGTATTTGAGATATTTGAGAAAATGTGTAAATTTCGAAATTTGAAGAAAACTCAAAAACGGATAAAGAAAAAACATTAAATTTTAAACTTAAGTTTTATTTCGGTATGACGTGAAATGATTAGATTTTGGACAAAGTCGGAACATCTGGAGGGGTACTTTATGGGAGGCCGTTTTTATATTTTATGGAATATATCTGTTATTAATTCAAAAGGAAAGACTTGTATTTCGTGCAAAACTTTTTAATTATTAAATGCAAAGCGCTTTCGGCTAGTTGTTTAACTTGAATAAAAATAAAAATGAATAGATAAAGTAATTTAAATTTGAAAATATTTATAATACTAATAATATGATTTAGCAAGTTGTAAATATCCCGAAATATCTAATTTTGATGTGTGGATGACCAGGAACTTGTTGGATACATTGTGGACAGTAGGTAGAAATTTTTTATAATTATAATGTATATACATATTAAAAAAACCTTCAGTTTTTTACTTTGGCCTTCTGCGTTTAACTTTCTTCATATTAACTATTGTATTCTAGATTCAAATTTCAATATATATTTTCCACAGTCCATTTGAAAATTTCTTTAAATTTTAAATAATTTGTTAACTTGTTTTCAATTGTGCGAATGGTGAAGGTGGTATAATTCCTTAATTCCACACAAGCTAACTTGCTTCTGGAGATCAGATATGATTTGTAAGGGCATATCCCACACTCACTATTCCCAATACTGGATTTTTGTCACTTTGTTTGTATCTTTTAATTGTTAATTTGTTCAAACAATCATATATATACAATTTTAACTCTTGACTTAAAAGTCTTAATCAGATTTATATTTTTTAAATTGTAAGTTTACATCCACAATTTTTGTAGATAAGCACTGATGATGGCTAATAAGCCGAAAGCGCTTTGCATTTATTAATTAAAAAGTTTTGCACGAAATACAAGTCTTTCCTTTTGAATCTAAACTTCGTGCACACAGCTGTCAACCTTTTTTGGTTATTTCAATCTGTTATTAATGTTTGGAGAAAAAAATTGTATAAATAAAAGTTACTTCTAATATTATTATCTATAATTTTTGGTTTATGTAAAAATTTCCTGAAATGGTCCGTATTCCAGAAATTTGACAAAATGTGCAAAATTCTGATTTTTATGAAAATTTTTGAAATAAAAGTTGTTTGCGATATCGATCTCTATAATTTTTGTATATACATGATTTTTCTAAAATGGACCGTAATGAAAAAATTGTAGGAAATTTAAATTTTTCAGTATTTTCGTTTTTAATGAATATCTATAGAAAAATGTTTCGAGGTAGATGTATGTGGACAATGTATATATTTAGTTTATCCTCTAAACATGTATAGAGATGCTGCAATAGGTTGTACAAAATAACCGGAAAGAGCCTATAATAACTAGATAGGAAAGTCATGTGTTGAACACATCAGATTTTTTAAATTGTTTGTTGAATATTTGTTTCCCACTTTCTTTTTAATCTCATGTTATTTAATTTTATGTCCTACATGAACATCAAGAGTTTCTTATTATCTGCGAATGTTGTTAGCGTCATTGACTATTTATTTAAAATAATGATTTCCTGACATCGAGCAATTTTCTCCCAGTAACTTTTTCTGCCTTCGTCCATGTTTATTTTGGCCGTAGTGTGATGGATAAAATTGAATTTCGTTTTAATTCACGAGCTCGTAAACACATCAAAATGTGCAAGAGAGATTTTAATTTACAATTTGATTTTGCTCGTAAAGTTTGTTGCGTGTTGATATTTGGAAGGTAAATATTTCGCACTGTATCCTGCGGCATTGCAATAAATTTTCGTGTCAAGAATGGAGCAGATTATTATCTATTTGCTTTTCGCTGTTCTGCCACGATCATTGGAGCCAACACTGACGAGAGCTGGCGAAATATTTTCGACCAATCAATGAACTCTGCAGGGCAGAAAATTGCTTTTTGTTTGATTAAATGCCACACCAGATTGTTGAACTTTTACCTACTCCATATAAGCCTGTAAAAAATAATTATATTATACAGGGTTCGACAAATTTATGCCGTAGTTATAGCCTAAAAAACCTGCTAATTCAGTGACTCTCAAAAGGAAATGTTAATAGTAGTTTGTGCAACAGAAGTGAATATAACGGCCATATTTTCGGGACGCTACGATACAGATAATCCCCTCGAGCTGTACAGTATTTTTGTTACGATCCACTAACGAAAATCTACAAGTTTTAAAAATTTATTTAGACCATTAATGGTCTATTTATACTTTCTTATTATTAGTATTTGTATTAGTATTATGATTAAGCATTAAACTGGACAAAATATTCCAAAAGGGTATTTATACTCTTTTTATAATTAGTATTATTAGTGTGGTGCTTCCTTTTTAATGCTAATAAGATATAATTCTGCAGTCAACAAAATGTGTAGTTACTGAAGAAATGAGTAAGAGGCCAGTTGTGTTCTTAGAATATTTTTAAGATATTTGAGTTTTTAACGTCTTTTAAACATGTTTTTATTAATATTTTTACTAGTTAAATTGATTTAAAAATAATATTAATATTCAAAAATAGGTAATTTTAACGGATTTATGTATCAAATTTATATCAGATAAAAAGAAGCAGAAATTTGAGACAAATCAGGTATAAAAGATGCCTTTGCTTCCACGTGATGACATTTGTCATTCTGTCAACTTTATACTCGGTAAACATTACTCATAGTATAAATTGTCTCTGGTAGAAATCATTTATAAATAAACACTTTTTATTTTTCTCTGATTAAATCCGATAATAAACATAAACATCTGACAACATAATCATATGTCTTTACACTGCATCATTCGAATGAATTCTTTAAAATATATCACAGATTCAAAATTATGTGCAACCAGAACAATATATTGATATGAAAAATGTGACCTCATCAAAATTTATTAACTATTCTGGGGTGGTGAAATTGCTAAAAATTAAAATTTAAGTAAAGAATCAGGATGTCGTTTTTTTTGGAATTGTCAAAAGGATTTGTCAGAAGATATTGAAAAATTGTCAGAGTAAATTTAAAGAATTGTCAAAAAGGTTTTGAATTGTATTGTTGTTTGGAATTTGAAGAAATTTAAAATTAACAAAAATATATAAAAAAGTAAGATACAGATTTTTATTGCAAAGTTTGGAGGACAGTGAGAGGAACCAAGAAAGAGTAGAAGCAACGGGTAAGCAGAGGATTCCAGGAAAGTAGACGGTGAGCAGATGAGATAAGAAGTTAAATATAAAAGAAAGTAAAAGTTTCACTTGAATTTATGAGGAAATGTAGCAGATAGCAGAAGGAACAGGGGAATAGCTTAAACAAAATAAGGAAGCAATGGGTAACAAGGTAAATAATATTAAACAGGAAATTCAAGAATTTAGACATTACAATAAAAGTTTTATTAGAAAAATGGAAGAATTTGAAAGTGAAAAGTTGGATGAAAGAATAGAAATGAATAAAGAAGAAATAAAACAGCTAAAAATAGAAATTGAAGAAAGAGCAGTAAATGAAAAAATACAGAGTGAAAATTTATAAAAAGATGGAAATAAGAATAAAGATAATGAAAGAAAAATAAAAATTAAAGAATTAGCGAAGAGACTGAAAAAGAAAATAAAAGAAAATAGATTACAAATTACATAGAAAATTAAAAGACGAGATAAAATAGAAAAACAACACATATAGGATTAGAAATAAGAAACATAAAGATATAACAAATAAAAATAAAACTAGCAAAAAATTAAAACAGACACAAGGGGCTAAAAGAAATAATAGAATAGCAAGTAAATATAAAAGTTATAGTAGGATAAAATTAAAACAGATACAGGAGAATTAAAAAAATAATCAAACAGTAAAGAAATATAAAATGGGAATACAGTTAAAACAGATGCAAAGCGGAAATGAAAGCAAAAATAGGATGGGTAAAGATAAATGTTTAAAAATAATTAAGAAAGGAGAGAGTGAGGACAAAGGTGAAAGAAAAGTAATAAAAATTAGATGGGGGACGAAGATCTGGAAATTAAAATTAGTTTGAGAACACGGAAGTCGAATAGATAGAATGTAATAATAGAGTTCATTAATGTGGATGCAAGGGTAAGACAGAGTGAATGTAAGAGTTGAATTTGTCAATTTTTATTAATCAAATCCAGCAGAAAGATACATTAAGAAAGTAAAAAAGTTTTTGATAATATTATTTGAAAAAAAAAATCATACAAGATGATAGAATCACATTACAGAAGTAGAAATGTTTTTAAATAATATTCCAAGCACAATTACAGGGGAAAATCCAATATATGTGATGAAAGGTCAGAATCCAGAGAGGAAATGAATGTTTAAAAATGAACAGAAGTATGAAGATATGATAGAGTGAATATGAGATTAGAAAGAAACGCAGAAAACAATATTTAAAAAAAAGAGTGATAAGAGAAAGAAAACAACTAAATTTAAAAAGGATATTTAGTCATAGTTAGGGTGACAAATAAGAAGTTTCAGTATCCGTTTGAGGGGTCATATATTATTGAAGATGAGAATGGCGAGAATAGTTGTGTTAAAATATATAGAGAATGAAGAAATGAGGTGGATTTTCACTATTCAAGATTTATATTTATATTAATTTAAAAGTTTTATGTATTTGCCCAGCAAACATTTTCTATAACATTAGTTATAACTCGACTTTGTTAAAGACGAATTTACTTATTGAGGTAATTATTACGTAAAATTGACTAGAAAAATATACCTCTAATGTAAATTTACCAAACGGTTTTAATTTATATTTAAATTTACGTAAATTATACCAAGAAATCTACCTTTTACACAAATCTGCTTAAAAGTAACATTAACCAAATCAGCAAAGGAAAAACTACTAAAAAAAATAACCAACAATTACTTCAAAGTTAAATTTCCTTTGTAGTAAAATTAGGTGCCATATTTAGGTAATATCTACCTGTTTGGCAACTAAAAATAGTCTTTATAGTAGAACATCCAACTAGGTAGATTTGGTTAAAAATTCTACGTAATTTTATGCCTCCATAGTAACCTATTTGGCCGATTTTATTTACTGTCCTTTAAAGTAATATTAGGTCAAGATCGTAGCAAAATTCTACCTATTTATCTACCTAATTTCAACCAAATAGTCGAATACTCATTTAGTTGACCTATAAGTCATCTTGAAGAAATATTTATTAACTTTGTTGTAGCAATTACCTCAAAAATCTACCACAAAGTAAATTCGACTAAAAACCACCAATTTAAAAAGAGTCATACATAACCTATTTGTAAAATTTATATTATTTAGGTTATTTTAACAATTAGGTTGTTCAGTTACTGTCTTCGTCATTATTCTTAAGAATTTCGGCCATTTTAAAAATACCATTACAGTCGTAATCTAATTTACGTGTGGTGTAGATAGAGCTTTAAATGAGTGAGAAAAATAATTAATAAAATGAGTACGAAAAATAATAAATCATATCGTTATACTTCCGATTTTTATCGTAAAGTGAAACGTCTAAAATCTCAAGTGCAGAACAACGTGACCTAAATATGTTATATTTACCTATAGGTAAATTTTTTATAAATTATTATTTCTTTAAATAGGTAAAGTTAACTAATATGTCGTGAAATTGAAGTTAATTCAACTTAGTAAAAAGGTATTTGTAAAATACGTAGATTTCCTTAGTCATAATAACTTTTAGGTCGAATTCGCACAATACGCCATATTTTCTTAACGTAATTGAAGCACGATTCCAAATTTTAAATTTTTAAAATGACCATAACTAAAACATACGAATGAAAATACCGAAAAACGAAAAATTATTGATTTTCTAAAGTAATACACAACAAACGTAACATAGTTTTAGCTCATAATATTATTATTATTTTTTTACACGATCATATTTTTTTCTTATATTTTTTTATTTAGAGAGTATTTTGGAAGGGCATTGCTATTTTTCTAAGTAGAACTGTTAACATGCACTACAAAATTTTCTTCGCATTAATTTCAACAAGCGTGAACTGTATATTCACCGCAATTACACTACATATATTTTTGTCACCGACATTTATTTATTTTCAATCTTTCATGTGAATTAGGTATATGTTTTAGTTGTGTTGGTGACTTCTTACAATATTTCTACTTATATATAGATAAAAATACCAAATAAGTATAAAATTTCTTTTCGTACACTTGGAGGCATACGTCATCTGCAAATATTTTGGTAGTTTCTACCTAAACTTAGTTAAATCAACGTCGAATTAACGTTATACTGACGTCAAATTTCCCTAGAGAGGTATTACTAACCAAACGTACTGGGCTACTACAATGTGGATTTAGATGTAATTCTACGTATTTTGGTAAATAAAACCAAATTTCGACGTCGTCTTATTCTCCACTTATATCGAATCCACGTCGAGCCAACGTAAATTTTACTTAATTATGGTTAAATCTAATTTTGCCACCAAATTTATTATATATAATTTACGACGTCAAATTACACCAAAATGTTTGCTGGGTGTATTATTGTGTAATTGTAGAGTATGATGTTATGATTTTTTGCGTTAAATGTTGGCAATCCAAAAGTTCAATCAATAAAAATATAAAAGTTGAAAATTTAAAAAGTCAAAATTACGTAAATGTAATAAATTGATGAATTGATGTTCATAATGTCTCTTCTAATAGTGACATGTGTGAAAATGAATTTGGGGAAATTGATGTGGAAATTTCTGGATGACGCGTCATCAAGACGTCATGACGTCATGAAATTGGAGCTAGCAATTTCAGGGTGGCGTACAGAAAACTTTATAATATAATAGTAGTTGGGCAGCGCCAGATGCTCTCATGTTCAGTTTTCGTTTGCCACGCCCATGTCGTCACTCACGGAGTTATAGAGTGATTTTCATTTGCACGTTAAAATAAGAACCGCCCACGATGGGTAACATCCTACGGGTCGTATGCTATGACATCACTCACAGAGTGATTTTCGTTTGCACGTCAACTGAAGGACCGCTCACGATGCGCAACATCCTATCTTTAGGTGAGTATATCGTGGTAATTGGGAAAGATATTTTTGTTTATGGGAATTTTAAAGATGATTATTGATTGTCAGGGGGGAAAATAAGAAATGTAAGAAGGGATTTTAGATGATAATAACTAGATTTTCAAATTAGTTCATAGAACAAAATCTGCTTAAAAATGCATTTTTTACAAGATGCGCTACATAAAAAAGATCCTCCCATGAAAAAAAAAAAAAAAATAACACAATGCCATCTACAAGTTGACCCATTTAAAATCAATTTATATCCAAAACTAAAGCTCTCCTAGTGCTCTATGAACTGGCTTTTATAGAATTAAAATATCTCTATTTCTAATCAAAATATCTGGCCTGGGAGTTTTTATTGGTATATATAAAAGATCTAAAATACCAAAAACATTAAAAAAATGTTGAAAGTTTATTAATGAGTAGGTTTTTAATCCGGAACAAAAGTTAGATTAATTCAGCGAAGTAGAAGAAGGTTGCAATTCTAGAATATCTGTCAATATTCACTTCTAACTTATTTAAGAAACCAAAAATTACATGAGCGAAAATGGATTAGAATCAGTTGACGTACCTATGTATCTAGTATTAAAATAACATTTCAGTAACATTTTAATTTGATGACATACATGTCATTTAAATATATTTAGTCGGTTTCTATGGGATTTCTTTGAAAATAGGCATTCCACTTACCAATTTTATCCTTTTTTGATACTTTTTTATTAAATTTTTTATTTATTTTATATTGGATTTTTATATTTAATGTGTTTTTAAACTATTATATCTTTTCCGTTAATGGTATGTTGTATTTTTGGATGAAGCTTAATCTTATATAAAAAATCTTTATCAGACACAAGTTCTACCTAGACAAATTTATGTGATTAAGATGTATAGGTGAAGTTTTCCAGATATTAGGCGTGCAAATTTCTGAAACTACCAATATTTACTCTTTTGAAGGCATGATGTGAATTTACTATTCTTACGTACATTGTTAAATGGTTTAATAAAGTGTCCAGTAGGTACTTCTTGCTTTATTTTACTTTAATTTTGTATCAATATGGAATTGGCCATTGTTATAAGAAAATAGACAATTAACAAATACTTGACTATGACTAAACAACATCTACACCCGATCACAGGCATTCTGACTGGTCATTGCCAAGTACCAAAGCATATCCATATCATGGGGATGAAAGAATCCGCGTTCTGCAGGGGATGCGAACAAGATGATGATACTATCGAGCATATCTTCTACAATTGCCCGACCTTCTCATCTATTAGAAACCTTGTGTTCTCGAGTTTTGGCTAACATCAGATGATAGAAGAGAGGCACCTCTTAGAGTCGTTGTCAACTACATTTAATCTGTACATTGACGGACGAGTTAAGAGAGGTCCATAAATTTACCAGGATGCACAATGGGTATCCTTTATTAGATTCTTTACAAATTATTTACTTTCTTTAATGAAATTTCAACATAGGTGTAAAAAGTCCTCACTATTTTTCCTTGCAAGAGGACTGAGTGACATACTTACAATCCATCAGTTAGTAATTTAAGATAGAGAAATAGCTATTTGAACCTATTATTCATTATAATGTAAATAAAATTAATTTGTAAAACTAGACGTGAGCGTATTATCCTTACTATATGATGATATAAAACTAAGATAAAATTTAATCTATGTGGTTTGACGAATGGACGCTGTCCAAAAATTTAAATAAAAAAAAAACCTAATATTCTTCTAAATCGAATCTGTTACGCCTAGGCTATTAGGCTATCACAGAATTACATCTGTATTTGTATTATTTCCTATGGTTTGAGAATATGACGTAAACCAACAAATTTTTGTGTGTATTTATAAATCATTGTTTGCGTAAGTTTCAAGAAAGTTGACATTATTAAGAGTCCGACTCTGTTTGAATATCACATTCTGAAACCGATTTGGTTGCCCGCCTTGAGGTACAACGATCCATTTTGAGTTCAATTAATTTGAGCCCTTCAGGCACCAGTGCAACCGGGGTGAAGTTAGCTTTAGTTACACTTTATGTAATCTATAAATATGTTATCTCCTTGTGGTTATCAAATCTCTATGGACCATTATCGCAATTTAACGAATGGCGTTTTATGTTGCTGGATTACAAAAGACCGTTCGTTCCCCTAAAATCTGCAATTTTAGATAAGGTAAATTTGTTTTATAACTTATTTTAAGTCAAACGGAAACTGTTTAATTTAAAATTTAAAATAATGTTACCTTCTAAATAATTTCTTTAAAACTTTTTTAATATAGATCACAAAAATAAAATTTAAATTATTTTTACTTCCGTCTATAAAAGGGAAGTATTGTAATCGTGAAAAAGTCACCTTTCGGGATTATTTCAGACTTTCACGTTTTAGGGTCACTAGTTTACGAAAAACGTGTTTCCCCTTTCCGTCGGTCTGTCTGTCTGTCGTCTGTCTGTCCGTTGGCGCGATATCTCAAAAACTGCTTTATAGAAAAACATCAATAAGGTTCCTTTCTGGCTCGAAACCAGTTATACTTCAGATAAGTTATATACAGAGTGAGCTATTTTAAGTCGACAGATTTCAACTAAAATTGGTATATGAGAATTTAAGTCAAGTCAAAGTATACAGATACTAAATAATTTTTTAAAAATTCAAAACGGCGCTGAAAGGAATTATATTTAATCAAAAAGGGGCCCTTGAATGGAAATAAAACTTGTCCTTTTGGTTTGCGTAACTGAACCATTTTAAAAGCCAGCCATCATTATTGTTCAATAACGGTGATCGTGGCGACGAATCCCGAATAGACGCGAAGTGAGAATGGTGGGATCAGGAGGAAAATCGATCCGAGAGAGAAATGTGAAAAAGTGTTTTTGGTTTGGTGATTTTAATTTTAAAGTATTAAAATTTAATTGCTTAGGAGTTCCCTGTTTTTCCAGTTATTGTATTGAGGGAATTTTTGGTTAAAATACTTTACACCGATTTTTTTTAATATTATATTACGAAATTAATTTATGACAGTATCCTGAAATGTCAAACAATAAATAATAATCTAAAACCAGCTGTCTATTTTATTTTAAAAATAATTAATACATGACCGGTCCCGGTTTCGCACAAGTGCAATTTTTTACTACCAGGGCCGGCCCCAGGATAGGGCGATCCCGGCGGCCGCCCGAAGCGCAATGATCTAGGGGCGCCAAAATCATGGAAAATGAAAATAAACTGATAAAAAAAATTAAGTTACAGGCTTTTATAAAATGCACTAAAAAGTAAAGAATATTTTTTTATTATTCTGATATCATATCGATAAATTATTTTTCATAATATTGCATTGTCATCGAACCCTTGAAAGTATACCAAATTTCATTGAAATCGGTTCACGGGAATTTTCTCAAAAACGCGTTGCAAGATTTGACTGATAGTTGACAAGATTAAGAGGCGGCAGGCGGAATTTATCATTTTTATTTCTAAGCACACAATTCAAATAATATAATATACAGGGTGTCCCAAATAAGAGTAATCGATTTTAAATGTAAATGCACAGCTTATTAATTGTTCTAAAGAGATGGGGTTTTTTACTAATTGCTTTCGTTTATCCAAAAGTTTTTTTTAAGTTTGTTCACATTTTATCACATCAATACAGGATCACCATCCACTAATGTTGGTCAACTTGAATGGAAAAAATATGTATTATTTTAAATGGAATACCCTGTATATTTTGATGGCATTCAAAAGAGAGATTCATCTACTTTTTAAAAATGTATAGTTTGATATCTTTTGTTTTTTTAACAACACAGATTTTCGAGTTTTTAAGTAACACTGCTCTTTTCTTTATTTAAAAACTGACAATAAATAAAATTAACAAAAATAATTTGTTCAGTAACAAAACATAACAAAAATTTATTAAAAATTAGAAAACAAACATTTATAATGAGGAAGTAAAAATTACAATAAATGCTGTATGTGTCTACCCTCTTGTTCAATGCACATACGCAAGCGAAATTTTAAATTTTCAAACGATTTTTCTAACATATCTGGCGGAATATTTTCGATAATGTTCCTAATGTTATCTTTTAGTTCTCCTACGTTCGAAAAGAAAAATAAATAAGTTAAATAATCGAAAAGAACAATAATCGAAAATATATTTGATAAAAAAAGCAATTGATCGAAAAGAAAAAGAAGAAGAAGAAGAAGAAGAAAAAGACGAAATAAAAGAAGAACGTCTTGTATCTCGGAAATTAACCATATACGTTCATTTATCATCGATTTGCGATTACTATCACCTCTCAAGAATTGCCGGTCGAATATCCGGTCACCTTATCGAATTATTATTATATTGTTAGTAGCTGAATAAAATCATTTAAACGTTACATATACATTTTAATTGAAAAATAAAATAGAATAAGTAAATAGCATAAAATCAGAACAACCCTATCATATTTTCTCCACATTTATTCAAATACTGGAATCATTCTAAAATCCCTTCGGCTACAATACTATTTCTTTGTATTATCTTCCACCCCGTTTCCACCTCTAATGGTCCATTCATGGACATTTTGCTACATTTTATCACGGTAATTCAAAACACATCGTCCGTGTATAGATACTGGAGGAACATTGTTCTCTTTTCAGACTAGAAGGTTTTCCTGTTTCAAAGAAAACTCGTTTCGGCTGACAAGAATAAATATCAAATACACACGAGGAGGCGTCTTCTTTCCTTGAACCAAATTAATTTTGGAGAAATTTCAAACAATGGAAGCCGAGAAGAGAACACTAACGATGGAACTTAAACGGAGATGTCCCAAGATGAGAAATGCGTTGATTAAAAATGGGAGCAGAATAGTACACCTATTTACAGTTTATCCGTTGAAGGTACAGAGGCGGTTTAAGCGATATGAATACATAAATATAAAAAGTGTGAAAATTCTTTTCTTTTTCTGTGCCATCTGAATTAACTGTTATAAGTAGTTATTACTAAATTTTGCAAATCATCTTAATTTTTCTTAAACTAAAGATCTACTTTTTAATTTTTTTGGAACCCTAAAATGTCTTTTTAATTTTTTTCTTAGAATTGGCTAGATAATTAGAAACGTATGTTAGGGGTATGTAGCGGTAACTATCCTATATACATGAAAATAATTAATATAAAATACATGTTTTCTTACACCATTGGCCGATTTTATTTAAAAAATTTGTTAAGTTTTGAAAAATTTGCTCTACATAATATGTTATTTCGACTTTGTTAAAACTGCATCATATGTAGCTAGACGAGGCAAAGTGACATCTAAAGGAAAAACGCAACCGTCAATATCAAAGTGCTTTCAATCTAATGTTGCCAAAAGTTCAAGTGAGTAAGAATTCAGGCAAGATTTATGTCGAGCATTGGTGAGGTCAAATATACCCTTATCAAAACTGTCAAACGATAATTTTCAATCTTTTCTTCAAAAGTATTGTAAATTTAATATACCCAGCGAAATAACTTTAAGAAGAATAGAAATTGACCATTTATATCCTCTGTACTTAATAGCATAAAATAAGAGATAGTGAATAATTTTTATTATAAGTGTAGATAACACGGCAGATGTCTCAGGACGTTACATTGCCCATTTAATGATTGGGGCTCTTAAGAATCAAATTTTTATGCAAAGAACTTCCTCAAACCAATGCCTTAACTGTTACTAGATTTATACAAGACAGTTTAACAAACTTTTTTGTTCCTGGGGCTATTCCTAATGAAAAGTTTATACTTCTAATATCAGATGCAGCACCTTATATGGTCAAAGCAGGCCAAAACTTAAAATTTTTTATCCAAAATTAATTCATACTAC
The DNA here is from genome assembly GCA_927349885.1 of Psylliodes chrysocephalus. Lineage (NCBI taxonomy): Eukaryota > Metazoa > Arthropoda > Insecta > Coleoptera > Chrysomelidae > Psylliodes > Psylliodes chrysocephalus. The sequence continues at coordinate 42,769,178 of OV651820.1, read as the reverse complement.
TTGTTTGGTCCATGCATTAAATAGAGTGGCAGATGTTAGAAAAAAATTTTCTCTTGTAAATAATTTAATATATTACGTAAAAAAATATTTTTAGAAGCTCCACTTAGGATTTAATTTTACAGAGAGCATTTACCTAATCTTCCTCTTCCACCTCAACCCATTTTAACACGTTGGGGAACGTGGTTAGATGCTGCTCTTTTTTATGGCGAGAACTTACGCAAATAAAAACTGTTATACAAGAATTGGAAGATAATGCTTCTCAGGTTCTCTTACATGCCAAAAACTTGCTGACCGATCACATTTTGTGTCAACAAGTTTATAAAAACCAACTATAATTTTATTTCAAACATTATTGTTCGCTTGCAAAAATATTCAGGGACATACACGGAAAAAATGTGACTAGAAAATTTTACTACAATGTTGTAGTAGTAGACTTGTAGAAAAATACTTAACAATTTGTAGAAAATTTTTCTAATTGTATCACCATATTAACATTGCCATCATTTGTTCCAGAGCTGGGACGAATCCTCAAAAAATTGATTCGAATCACGAAACCGAATCACGAGATGTAATTCGAATCACGGATGCTATGTCCGAATCCTCCGAAACACTGTCAGTGTCATACCATGCACGGAAAAAAATGTGACTAGAAAATTTTACTACAATGTTGTAGTAGTAGACTTGTAGAAAAATACTTAACTTTTTGTAGAAAATTTTTCTACAATTTATAGTTAAAAACTATTCATTATTGTAGCAATTGAATTGTCGAATAAAATGCTACAACAATAGGAAAGAAGTCCACAATGTTTAGTATATTTTACTATTGTTTGTAGAAGTAGAAATTTATTACAATTATCGTAATTACTACTATTAACTTCTGAAAAAATTTGTACAAATATTAATAATTATCTCTACAAAAAATAGTAGTTTTCTCTACAAAAAATAGTAATAATTTACATCCCTTCTTATGAAAAAATTCAATTTTGTTCAAAAATATTCTATAATGTTGTAGAAATTCTAAGTCATGTGAACAAAACAGAATTCTGCTATTGGCCAACGTTGTCTGACGTCGATCATAAATGGCCAGACAGCAGTAGCCGTTTGCCATGTTCACATAACAAAGCATGGTACATATACGAGTACCTATATCACATTATTATATTATAAGCACCGATGCGTTTGAGAAAATTTTAATAATAAATTCTATTGGTGGTAAGTACATTTATTATTGTTTCTGAATAATTTACCTTTAGATAACTAATTTAAATAACCTTAGTAGATTATTTTAAAGAAATAGTTGTGGCCAACGATCCAATGTTGTGCCCAACGATCGAATTTTGTGCCAAGTTCAATGATGTTTCTTTGTCTTAATTGTGACATACCTACTTTCTCATTTTTGTTAGTTATCTGACTTAGTCATTTAATATCTAAATCAGTGTAAAGGTGATAAATATCCCCGTTTTAAGGGTATGAACAGTTCAATTGTTATTAATTTTTATTTCATATTTTTCAGGTGCAGAAAAGCCAACTGAGACTGAGAGTGCTATTATTTACTGTTATTTATTACATAATGTAATTAAGACTTTGTATCTTTTATATTAAAACAATAAATTGAATATTTTATTAAGGAACATTTTTTTCTAGGTTATAATTATAATAATTATGGAATACTACTTTTATTAAAAATTACTACATTTGTATGAATTTTTACTATTTATTGTGTAAAATTTTCGTATTTATTTTCATAAAACGCAATACATTCTTAATATAAATTCATACAATGAATAGCAAAAATTATATCAATTTGTAGAACAATTCTTATGATGCATTTGGATATTTTTACTAAATATTGTAGATAATTACTCTACAATACATTCTGCACAAATATTTGGAAATTTTTACTACAAATTGTCCCTGTCCCTATATGTACTATTTATTGTAGAGAAAAAATCTATAATTGTAGAAATTTGGTCTACAATTTTTTTTCCGTATATTGGAAACGAAATATATAAAAAATTCAAAACAGTAATTGATAAGAACCATGGCTACAAATTCTTTTTACAAGCAGCAATGCTTTAATTGGAGATTTCGACGAAACATTTACACTGGAGCCAGAAATTTTGTCACATTTAAAAAAACGCCCCTATTACATCTGTTGACGTAGAAAGAAGCTTTTCTGCATTTAAATATATGTATACTGATAGGAGGCAAACATTTTGTTAGAGAATTTCGAAAAATACTTAAATGTTTGTTGTTTTAATATTTAAATTAATTATTTAAAAAATGTTTTGTTTTATTTGAAACTACCACATTAAAAAACAATTGATAGTGAAAATTAAAACATTAGTTTTTAAATACTTTCATATTTGACCCTTGGATAACAAAGCGAAATTTTAAATTAATTTTTGACTACCTGTACATGAAATAAATTTCAAACTTAAACAAACAAATCCTTGGAACATTAGTTATTTATGGTAAATGTCAAAATTGAGGCGAATTTTAAGAAAAACGTAAATTATAATTTTGTTTAATATATATGAAGGGTGCAGGGGAAAAACGGGTCAAATTTTATGGTTTTGAGATAAAGCAATTTTAAATTTAAAAACGCTACAAAATCTAAAGTATTTGAATTCACAAAGTTCTCTTTTTACCAATATGGCCCCTAAATACCGTAGATCTTTGGTCATAAAAGAAAGGTTTTAAAAAAAAAATTAATGGAAAAATCAAAAATTTATTGTTAATTGGTCGTGACTTAGCCCGTTTTTCCCCTGAATTTATAACAATTTTGTATTTTAAAGTATGTTTATTTCACTCAACAACCAGCTTTATGCCTACATAAATAATACACTAAAACAAAACTGAACTAAAAAATAATCTTCATTATTCTATCATTAATTCGATAACCTAAAATAAATAATAAATTGTTTAATTAGTGTATAAAAAAAATAAACAAGATTTTTTTACCTTGAAAGTTTCTTTATAGGTAAGAAGTCCTTCATATTTCCAATTAATTTTGCACCAGTGAGGTAAAATAATCTTGAGCTTCCTTTCCACAGAACTTTTTCAAACTCTGTAAATTGGCAAATTTTTCCGCCGAAATTGGTATTGGACCTGGAACAAATAAGAGAATTTTAATAGTCAAAATAAAAGTATATGCGTATAAGTTTACCTGTGTAAGATATTTCGGGAAGAAGAAACTGGTTGTTTGTCTCCAAGTTTTTGAGGACTACAGATTTTCTATCCATCACAACTGCAGAGGTCCCTGTCCCATTATATGTGTCTCTATACTTGATCAACCTAGGGTGTTGTTTTGAAACTTCGAACTGCCTTATTGACTGAATTGGAAAGCTAGCTTTTTTCTTGTAGAATTTATTCAAATGTTCGGTCCACTTTTGAAAAATGTGTTGATTGTCTTCTGAAAGATGTTCCACTACAAAGGGCGAAGGTTTTTTCTGGAAGATTGGACGAGGTCACATAATTCCTTCACTGTTTCAACTCTGGCTTTCTTATTGATGATTCTCATATTCTTATCATTTTCCATATAAGAATGGCCTCTAATTGGGAAAGTAACTCGAACAGAATCAAATCTTTTTTGCTGGTGAACAAGATTATGTAAGTAGCGGAAAAAAGTGTAATTCTTATTTTGCCCACCGCAGGAGTCACAAAACAAATCCAAGTTTCTTATATCTGAATTAAGGTAATTATACACAAAATGATTCATTAGAGAAGAAACATCATCACTACCTTTTTTGGCAATAGTTTCTGGGTATACATAAAAAACACTTCTTGAGTCAGACAGAACGTGTACGTTAAACATATAAATGGACAACTGCCTTTTGTAGTATACATCATTAGTAGGAATTTTGGGGAGAGGAAAATTTTTACCAAAGTCTATACCGACTGACTCTTTAACGTTTGATTTGCGACTTGAAAGCTTTGATTGCTTTTTAATTGAATAAAATGATTTTGCTTTACATAAATGCAGGTCATGTAATGTGGTCAGTTGTTTTATTTCAGCTGTTATATCTTCCTTAGTTCGACCTATTTTTTGATTTTTATTTGGAGACGTGTATACAGGGTTTTCATTGCTTGCATTTTGTTTTTCATGCTCGAGACATTTTATTTTAGCTAGGTACTCATCACATGTGCTGCACGTGTCTGTTCGTGGGTAACCAAAAGCTACATTAAAATCTGTGGTGAAAATGGTCCTGTAGGTTTCGTAGGATACTTCATTGCCGGGATGCATATTTTTAAACATTTCCCACATTTTTTTAATGTTTAGCTCTTCAGGCAAATATTTCTTCTGAGTGTCTTTAGTACTATAATGACTGCCTCTGCTTTTAAATGAAGATATATGCTCTTTAATTTTATTACGAGTAACATCAGACAGTTTTAATGGCCTTTTTGAGTGTTTTCCTCTTTTATCAATTGGAGAAATGCCAGTATTTTTTAAAGATGTGAGTAAATACTCAATTTCTAATTCATTAAGCTTATTTTCATGTAAATACCTAATCTTATACAGAGCTACAACATCTCTCAAACGAGCATTTTCTTCATCTACCCGAGGTCGTCTATTTTTGACTGGGACAATACTAATGAGTCCACATAAATAGAAGTTTTGCTTATCAGTAGACTCTAAAAGATTAAAATTCTTTATAATATCTCGCTTACCCTCCGCAGGAATCTTTTTAGAGCACTGTAAACGTTTACAATCGCATTCTTTACCAATTTCTTGGCTTTGTACTTTCAATTTTTATTCACATCTGTTAATCGTTCATGTTTTGGTCTCTTTTTTGTAGAAGATATCACTTGTACACTTTCACAATTACTTGAGTCACTTTCCATGATAGAACAATGTTCCTAACAATGTTTACCAATGAAAAACATGAAGAACACTGACAAATCTGCACGAAAACAATTAAAATGGCGATCACAACGTTACCGAATGGACAAGTATAAACGCGACTTAGCCCGTTTTTGCTCGGTACCGCACGGACTTATCACGTTTTTCCCCTGTACGGGATATTTTTCTTATTCGATATCTTCTGACTTATCCTATTCTTAACGTGGGGGGTATTTTTAGAACAAAATTTAACATATTTTCTATCGGATGACGTTAATATCTCAATTTCGCTAAAAACTGACTTAGCCCGTTTTTACCCTGTACCCTTCATATAGGTTGAAAACATGGGCAACATGGGCACCTCCAGAACTTTTTCCAGGTGATAGCAAAGGTAAAAATTAAGCCTTAAAAGCTTACCTACGAAACTCATGCTTTTTTTAGTTTAATAGATAGGTATTTCGGACCATAATAATTATTATTATTATTCTCAATAATCGGTTGATACGAGTTGCTATTTTAAAAGTTCAAATATTTCTAAGAAAATGGTAAATTGCAAATCAGCCATTTACAAAATATTTTTATTGCCTCGATGAGCGATGATCAATGAGCGATTATCGATGAGCGATTATCGATGACCGATGATCGATAAAATCGATGATCGATGACCAATGATCGATGACCGATAGGCGAAGTAATAACAAATGTACTAATTGAAGACACAAGCGGATAAAGGTATCATGTCACATTTTTTACAACGATATTTACAGGCATATTTAAATCTTGAACGCGATTGGCTCGCCTAATTATTTCTAGTCCGACGGTACCGGTAGCACACGTCATACAACATAATGTATAGTATTAAACAATAAGCCCATTATTATAAAGGGACATCTCAAATAGAAGAAAAATTTTAATAAATTAATATGTTGTTTAATAAGTGTGTTTTCATGGGGTTCAATAGTGTTAAGGGATAAGTATCTATTGAAAATGGAGATGCAGTGTGATTTTAAAAGATTGGTTAGATCAATGTCATTAGAAAAGTTGTTAATAATAAAATCTACATCAATAGACAGTTCCAATATCTTTTTTGTGAATCTTAGGTTTTACTGCATATTTTAAAACTAAGGAGAGAAACTCAGTTTCATTATCATTAAAACTAATGTTAAACAAGTTTTTAACTAAGTCATGAAAATTAAAAGAGGATAATTTATGTGGAAAGTTAGAAGATTGATTGTATTTTTATGTATTAAGTTGTTAAGTTTGAGCTTTAATCTGTTGAATTTAATGTGTTTAAAAAAATCGATATCATCTTGAATGTCGTTAAGATTAACTTGCAACAGTTGATAAGGAATTACCTGAACCACTTGGTCATAAAATTTTGAGATCAATGTTAATTGCATTGATTTTAGAGTAGTGTTTACAAATTTCAGAGTGAATGATCCGCTTCTCAATGTTGTAGGAGAGCTTCTTAGGATTATTCTTAGGTAGTTTCGCTTTAGCAAATGAAGGAGTGACTCGTTGGTTTTGACATTGATGAAGAAACCAAATATCTAGATGAATATTTGATCTTCTTACCGCCAATCTTCTATAAGTAGGCACCAATCTATCCATATCAATAAATTCTTGAAGAGGTTGAGTGGTGTGTACACACTGGGTAATAAAAAATGAAGCGAATATAACCTCTCATTTTTTATTACCCAGTGTGTACACACAAGTCAACCTCTTTAATAAAGATATGATTGACTTTTTTAAAGGTGTGTGCTATTAGAAATGTTGTGCAATCACACCGCTCACAATTGCCTGTATTGTAACGTGGTCGTTGAAAGTAAATATACCTATGTACTGTTATTTATTTCGAAATATGTACCTTAAACGGTTTATATTTAAAAAAGCGTATATTACATGACATTCACTATTGTTATTATTATTTTACTCGAAATATAAGGCAGATCAGTTTATATTCGTATTGATTTTTCCGAATAAAAAAACTAGAATCAAATTTCATAAATTCTAAAACTACTATTAATATTACAAGCACGTTATGAAACAAATTTTTAACATTCTAGACAACGAGCTCAAGCTCTTTTTATATCGGCCTTTTTTACAAAAGTTTCTTATCGAGTTACCGTCTAGTACTCAGTCAATCAAGAAAGGAGAACGGATAGTTTGTGCAGCCATTCCGCTATAAATAAAACATTTCGTTTTCTATTTCAGTCAACTTTTTTTATCGTCAAAACCAGTTCAGCTTTTTATCCAAAGCATCCTCCGATGGATATCCTGAATAAATATTTGTTTATGTTTTATTTAAGTCAGGGAAGACATAATTAGAAAGTCAAATGCCTAAAGAGATTCTCAGACAGATATGGTATGTTTTTCTTTGTAGAGAATTATTCATTGTGGAATGAGTTCCTCATCTGGACGAAAATCTGTATACGTTGAAAATTAAAAGCATATTTTTATAAATTGTGTAGGTATAGTTTATTTCTACAGTAAAAGTAATAATTATTATGTTTATTGTTTTAAATTAAAAACTATATATCTTTCTTGGACAATATTATGACTGGGAAGTATCGTTGTAAAGTACCTACTCATGTCAAAAGTTTTAAATATTTTAATAACCGTTTCTTCCCCGCACAAGTTCAGTCAGCTTCAGGGGTTAAAACCACTTGTATGGGGATGAATTATAGGAAGAGCATTGTTATTATTAGTATTGTAACTAATTTATTTATAGTTTATTTATTTAAAACAAACTATTTGCAATTTATTTATGACGTACTATTTAATTTATATAATACTTAGAGAGTAACAATTCTAATTTAATTATTACACTTTAACTGTACATTACAATACTCTATACTAAACTAAACTGATCTGTCTGTCGATAAGCGGGCTATTTATACCAAGTTCAACTCTGCTACGAGAAGTCTCTAGACGCTCCCGAAAATTGCATCTCTGACTCAACGGCATTCTCCGCCCATTTTAACCGTTTCTCGAGCGTCAGCGGCATTCCTAGAAGATTCCCACATTACTGGAATCAGTATCCAGGATAAATTCTCCCTCTGGTAGTGGGTAGCCTAATGTTGGTGTGTGGTTAAATGCTTCTTTAAAGTTTCTTGAAGGCAGTTTGGCAGTCTTCGACCCAGCAGAATTCTCTTGCTTCTTCTGTGAATCGTGTTTAGCAATATTTGCAAACTTCTTTATGAATCTTCGGTAGTACGTACAAAGCCCAATAAAACTTCTTATTTTTGTGTTTATCCTTTGGTTGTGGCCACTCTTTGATAGAAGCGACTTTTTCCTTATCTACAGCCACGCCATCCTTGCTGACTACATGACCCAGGTAATTAACTTTATTTTGAAATAGTTGGAACTTCTTGGGGTTTAGCATCAGTTGGGTAGCTTGAAGTTTTTGAAAAACACCTTCTAAATTTTTTAGATGTTTCTCAAATGTCTTCCCCAAGACTATGATGTCGTCTAAATACCCCAGGCATGTTTTCCAGGATAACCCTCTCAATACATTTTCCATAAGTCCTTCAAATGTCGAAGGGGCATTAAATAATCCAACTGGCATATGACTGAATTGCCTCAATCTAGATCCGGTGGTAAAAGCTGTCTTTTCTTTGCTTAGTGGGTCCATTTCGACCTGCCAGTATCCAGACTTCAAGTCCAAGGTAGAGAATAGTTTACTTCCGGTCAATGTGTCCAAGGTATCGTCGATACGAGGCGGAGGGTACCTGTCTTTCTTAGTAACATTGTTCAACTGACGGTAATCCACACAGAACCTCGTAGTTCCATCCTTTTTATGGACCAGGACTACTGGAGAGACCCATGGGCTGGTAGAAGGTTCTATCATCCTTCATTTTCTAAACAATCTTTTCAGCTTCCTCTCTCTTGGCCTTTGGTAACCTTCGAGCTGATTAACGAATCGGCCTGGCGTCACCAGTGTCAATTTTGTGTTTTACAACAGAAGTTCTTCCTGTTTTTCTTTCTTTTGGTACAAAAATATCACGATATCGTCGAAGAAATTCCTTTATTTTCGTCTTTTCTAATTGATTCAGAGATTGACCAGCAACTGCAATCATTTGCTCGAATTTGTCGTTGAAATTATCAGAAGGTGTTATCTGACGAATTATGGCAGTTACTGGTACACAAGTTCCGATTCTGGTCTCTTTTTTGATGGTAATCGGCGGTCGTGATCACCCCTTTCCGATCAGAATACCTCGTTCAACCTCTTCATCGTGATTGCAAGGTTTTATCATGACAGGTATTCCTTCTTTCCTAGTTTCTTGCAGCCGTACTACTATAACGGTTTTACTTCTGCCAGGTAGCACCGTATCCTCCTGTACAGCAACTGGCATGGTACTGTCCCCATATGGATGTAGAAATACCTCTTCAACACCAACTTTAATCACTCTGTTTTTAAAGTCCAACTGGAAACCATGTAAGTTCATTACATCCATTCCAAGAATAACATCTTCTTCGATATCAGCGACAATAACAGTATGAGTGAACTTTTCTGTACCAATTCCCAATTGAACCTGGATTTCCCCATGGATATTGGCACTTTCATCTGTGGCACTCCGCAGTCGCAACCTTGTTGGTAGAAGTCTCTTACGGTTCTGTATGGTTGTTGGTAGTATAATGGTCCTAGTTGCTCCAGCATCCACCAACAGTGTATACTTTTTACCATTTACTTCGCCGTCTACGTATACACTATCATCGCGACATTTCAAAGAGGCTATCAGTATGAGAGAGTCTTTGGAACGGTTTCGGGTCGAAGCTGTCCCCTCTAGGCCGACCTGCTCTAGTTTTCCTGCGGCGTGTTGTCTTCAGTTGTTGGGACCCTAGGGCGTTTGCACGAACTGCGTACATGTCCCAGTTCACCGCAATTCCAGCACCTGATGGTTTTTGTCTTCATCTCTTTATTAGTAAAGGTCTTCATTATATTAACTAGTTGGTCGAGTTTATCTTCTACGTTTTCTTCTTTTACAGTCCTTACTTTACTGTATCCACCAGAAGCATGCGTAGCTGCCTCATACTCTAAAGCAGCAGACAAGACATCGACCAATGTTTTGTGGCGGGCTAAGCGGAGTGTTTTCTGCATCTCGTGGTTACGGAGTCCATCAACAAATGGTTGGACTGCTAAACATTCCATCATATTTTCCGGAGCTGATGGGTAAACAAATCGCACACGGAAAAAAAATTGTAGAAAAAATTTCTACAATTGTAGATTTTTTCTCTACAATAAATAGTACATATAGGGACAGGGACAATTTGTAGTAAAAATTTCCAAATATTTGTGGAGAATGTATTGTAGAGTTATTATCTACAATATTTAGTAAAAATATCCAAATGCATCATAAGAATTGTTCTACAAATTGTTATAATTTTTGCTATTCATTGTATGAATTTATATTAAAAATGTATTGCGTTTTATGAAAATAAATACGAAAATTTTACACAATAAATAGTAAAAATTCATACAAATTGTAGTAATTTTTAATAAAATTTGTAGTAGTATTCCATAATTATTATAATTATAACCTAGAAAAAAATGTTCCTTAATAAAATATTCAATTTATTGTTTTAATATAAAAGATACAAATTCTTAATTACATTATGTAATAAATAACAGTACATAATAATAGCGCCTTCAGCTTTTCTGCACCTGAAAAATATGAAATAAAAATTAATACCAATTGAACGGTTCATACCCTTAAAACGGGGATATTTATCACCTTTACACTGATTTGGATATTAAATGACTAAGTCAGATAACTAACAAAAATGAGAAAGTAGGTACGTCACAATTAAGACAAAAAAATATCATTGAACTTGGCACAAAATTCAATTGTTGGGCACAACATTCGATCGTTGGCCACAACTATTTTTTTTAAATAATCTACTAAGGTTATTTAAATTAGTTATCTAAAGGTAAATTATTCAGAAACAATATTAAATGTACTTACCACCAATAGAATTTATTATTAAAATTTTCTCAAACGCATCGGTGCTTATAATATAATAATTTGTTATAGGTACTCGTATATGTACCATGCTTTGTTATGTGAACATGGCGAACGGCTACTGCTGTCTGGCCGTTTATGATCGACGTCAGAAAACGTTGGCCAATAGCAGAATTTTGTTTTGTTCACATGACTAAGAATTTCTACAATATTGTAGAATATTTTTCAACAAAATTGAATGTTTATTATAAGAAGGGATGTAAAGTATTACTATTTTTTGTAGAGAAAATTTCTATTTTTTGTGGAGATAATTATTATTATTTGTACAAATTTTTACAGAAGTTAGTAGTAGTAATTACGATAATTGTAATAAATTTCTACTTCTACAAACAATAGTAAAATTTACTAAACATTGTGGACTTCTTTCCTATTGTTGTAGCATTTTATTCGACAATTCAATTGCTACAATAATTAATAGTTTTTAACTATAAATTGTAGTAAAATTTTCTACAAATTGTTAAGTATTTTTCTACAAGTCTACTACTACAACATTGTAGTAAAATTTTCTAGTCACATTTTTTTCCGTGCACCAGCCTGGCAATATCTACTTCGTATTCTTGAAGAGTCTCGTCTCGTTTCTGTTTGCGATTCTTTAACTGTGACTGGTATAGATGCTCCAAATGTTCGTGACCATATCGCATATTTGGTCTCTTTTTGAGTTGCTCAAAATCATCTGTCTCTTATAGGGGTATAGTCTGAAGGACATCTAAAGCATCTCCTCGAAGGGCGATTGTCAGATTTACTGCCTTTTCTCACTCAGACCATTCGTTTGCCCTCGCGGCTGTTTTGAACTGTTTAAGGTAGTTGGTCCATAAATCTTCCGTCGAAAGTTGGGGCTTTAACACGAGCAGAGTTTACAGTTCCTTCCAATTTTAACTTCGACTCCACCTCATGGCACTTTATTTCACCGTCCTTGACCGGTTCTGAATGTTCCAGTTCTTCTATCTTTTTTCCTTTTCTTTTATTTTTTCCTCAACGGAAGTCATTATTTTCTCCTCTAAGGAAGAAATATTGGACAAAAATTTATTTTCCATAGAAGACATTTTATTTTCCAAGTCGGAAGAAATTTCGATTTTTAAAGAAGATATGTCAGATGACACCTTTTCTTCTAAGGTAGAAACTTTACTCTCTAAAGAAGAAATATCTGAAGAGACTTTACTTTCTAAGGACAAAATGTCTGAAGAAAGTTTAGTTTCTAATGAGGACATTTTAGAAGAAATATCGGTTTTCATAGGCGAAGTAAGGAGCCCAAATATTTTACATGAGCAGGCTTAAGAGGTAAAGGGGCCAATTATTTTTTTTTTTTTTTTTTATTTTTAATTTGGTGTCATCGGCGTCGACTACTACGGCCATTAGCCTCGTGTTCTGTGTAGGCTTTGTTACTGTTTCCCAGCGCCACTTTAGGAACAGCACTGTTAATTAGAACCCAACAGTGAATGGTCGAGTGGGGAATCCTACCAAGGCATCAGAATTAATTTTAAATAATTAAATTAAATGAAAAAATCCCGGCCAACGGTGGGATTCGATCCTGAGACCTTCCGATCTTAAAGTCATGACTCTAACCACTGAGCCAACCCACCCCCCTAGGGGCCAATTATTATTGAATAAATTGCTCGAACAAGTTTGTAAACCCTAATCAAAAGGCGATATAGAATGGTTTTCAAAATCAAGGCTTGTGAAAATCATCACATGGTTTAACTTAAGTAATGCCAATGCTTCACAAACCAAAAAATCTGATGTGTCCAACACATGACTTTCCTATCTAGTTTTTATTTTGTTCAATTAGATCTTTTGAGACAGCTAAGTAAATGTACTTATGATTTGTTTTAAATCTTCTTTCTAATTTCCTATTAAAGTAAATAATTTTTTTATTTTGTTCAATTATATCTTTCGAAACAGCTAAATAAATGTACTTATGATTTGTTTTAAATCTTCTTTCTAATTAAAGTTAATAATTTTTTTATTTTGTTTTTATTTTGTTGTGTACTTTTTATTTTTTTACATTCAATTAGATCTTTCGATGTACTTATAATTTGTTGTAAACAAAGAACAGGCGGCTGCAAGCCGCATTTTTTTTTTCTCTATTAACTTTTCTACAAACTTTTTTAATTTTCTCCTAACTTTCATATTTTAAACTAATTATTTAGACATAACTATAATAACGTTCGTCTATTAGTTTCAATTACCTATTAATAATTTTATATTTAAAATCAGAATATTGCACATTTTGTCAAATTTCTCGAATACGGACCATTTCAGGAAATTTTGACAAAACACAAAAATTATAGATAATAATATTTGAAGTAACTTTTAATTGAACAATTTTCTTCTCCAAACATAAATAACAGATATATTCCATAAAATATAAAAACGGCCTTCTATAAAGTACCCCCCAGATGTTCCGACTTTGTCCAAAATCTAATCATATCACGTCAGGCCGAAATAAACCTTAAGTTTAAAATTTAATGTTTTTTTCTTTATCCGTTTTTGAGTTTTCATTAAAATTCGAAATTTACACATTTTCTCAAATATCTCGAATACGGTCCATTTTAAAGAAATTATGTATAGAGTAAAAATTATAGAGAATTATATTACAAACAACTTTTATTTGAACAACTTTTATAAAAAATTATTTTTTTTACATTTTCTCAAATTTCTCGAATACGGACCATTTTAGAAAAATTTTGCATAAAACAAAAATTATAGATAATTATATAAGAATTAATTTTTGTTTGAAGAATTTTCTTCTCCAAACGTAAATAACAGATATATTCCATAAAATATAAAAATGACCACCTATAAAGTACCCCCCAGATGTTCCGACTCTGCCCAAAATCTAATCAGCTCATTGGACGCTGAAACAAAGCTTAAGTTTAAAATTTGGTGTTTTTTTGTGTATCGGTTCATGAGTTATGCGTTATACAGACACAGACACACACACACACACACACACACAGACACACACACACACACACACACACACACACACACACACACACACACACACACACACACACACACACACACACACACACACACACACACACACACACACACACACACACACACACACACACACACACACACACACACACACACACACACACACACACACACACACACACACACACACACACACACACACACACACACACACACACACACACACACACACACACACACACACACACACACACACACACACACACACACACACACACACACACACACACACACACACACACACACACACACACACACACACACACACACACACACACACACACACACACACACACACACACACACACACACACACACACACACACACACACACACACACACACACACACACACACACACACACACACACACACACACACACACACACACACACACACACACACACACACACACACACACACACACACACACACACACACACACACACACACACACACACACACACACACACACACACACACACACACACACACACACACACACACACACACACACACACACACACACACACACACACACACACACACACACACACACACACACACACACACACACACACACACACACACACACACACACACACACACACACACACACACACACACACACACACACACACACACACACACACACACACACACACACACACACACACACACACACACACACACACACACACACACACACACACACACACACACACACACACACACACACACACACACACACACACACACACACACACACACACACACACACACACACACACACACACACACACACACACACACACACACACACACACACACACACACACACACACACACACACACACACACACACACACACACACACACACACACACACACACACACACACACACACACACACACACACACACACACACACACACACACACACACACACACACACACACAGACAGACATCATCGCGAAAATAGTCAAAACGGATTCAGGGGACCTCAAAACGTAAAAATCCGTCGAAAACTCGAGGTCGAAAAAAATCATGATTCCTATACTTTCCTTATATCTGTATACAGATAGGAAAGTAATTATATCTGTATACAGATAGGAAAGTAAAAATTCAACGTCCTAATACTACTATCGGCTCTCGGTCTTTCGTTCGAAGTTAAATCAGTTCTCGTTTTTTTACGGTACGGGTTTACTCTTGTGGGTCTCAGTCTCGATAAGGTGCGAACCACCATTTTAGCGTCTCTCAAATTTTCTGTTTATTTTTAGTTAATAAAGTAATGACCTTTTATGTATCTAAAATGAGGGTGCTTTGTAGAAATTTGCTTCCATAAAAAAAAGTCTGCATGAAACTTGTAAAAAATATATTTAATGACGTTTTTAATAATGATTCTCAAGTAATCATTGATTACCATGATCTTGCTTTTCTTGCTATTGATTTCCATTTTTAAATATTAAACTATTATCCCACATCAATGTCTTATCCCACATCAATGTCTAATAGTTTGTACATTTTTGCTTGGGTTTTTTGTAGTGTTTTCTTTCTTATATTTCTCATTAATTCATTTATTACTTTCCTATCTGTATACAGATATAAGGAAAGTATAGGAATCATGATTTTTTTCGACCTCGAGTTTTCGACGGATTTTTACGTTTTGAGGTCCCCTGAATCCGTTTTGACTATTTTCGCGATGATGTCTGTCTGTGTGTGTGTGTGTGTGTGTGTGTGTGTGTGTGTGTGTGTGTGTGTGTGTGTGTGTGTGTGTGTGTGTGTGTGTGTGTGTGTGTGTGTCTGTGTGTGTGTCTGTATAACGCATAACTCATGAACCGATACACAGAAAAACACCAAATTTTAAACTTAAGCTTTGTTTCAGCGTCCAATGAGCTGATTAGATTTTGGGCAGAGTCGGAACATCTGGGGGGGTACTTTATGGGTGGTTATTTTTATATTTTATGGAATATATCTGTTATTTACGTTTGGAGAAGAAAATTCTTCAAATAAAAGTTACTTCTAATATAATTATCTATAATTTTTGTTATATACAAAATTTTCCTAAAATGGTCCGTATTCGAGAAATTTACAAAATGTAAAAAAAATCATTTTTTATAAAAATTGTTCAAATAAAAGTTGTTTGTAATATAATTCTCTATAATTTTTATTCTATAGATAATTTCTCTAAAATGGACCGTATTTGAGATATTTGAGAAAATGTGTAAATTTCGAATTTTGAAGAAAACTCAAAAACGGATAAAGAAAAAAACATTAAATTTTAAACTTAATGTTTATTTCGGCCTGACGTGAAATGATAAGATTTTGGACATAGTCGGAACATCTGGGGGGGGGGGGTACTTTATGGGAGGCCACTTTTATATTTTATGGAATATATCTGTTATTAATGTTTGGAGAAAAAAATTGTTCAAATAAAAGTTACTTCTAATATTATTATCTATAATTTTTGTTTTTTATAAAAATTTCCTGAAATGGTCCGTATTCGAGAAATTTGACAAAATGTGCAAAATTCTGATTTTTATGAAAGTTTTTAAAATAAAAGTTGTTTGGCATATCGATCTCTATAATTTTTGTTTATGCATGATTTTTCTAAAATGGACCGTAATGAAAAAATTGTAGGAAATTTAAATTTTTCAGTATTTTCGTTTTCCATGAATATCTATAGAAAAATGTTTCGAGGTAGATGTATGTGGACAATATACATATTTAGTTTATCCTCTAAACATTTATAGAGATGCTGTAATAGGTTGTACAAAATAATCGGAAAAAGCCTACAATAACTAGATAGGAAAGTCATGTGTTGGACACATCAGATTTTTACTATTGTGATGTAAAAAGCATTTTTTACAAAATGTTACTCATCATTTAAAAACTATTCGTTTTATAGTACAAACATTTTAAAACATACCTATTTATAACACTATTTTACTTAAACATTTTGAAGTATGAGTACTTTAACGTAAGAGAATCACATGTTTGCTAACATTTTTCCCAAACATCTATAACTTCTTCCGTATAAAATCTACCACAAAATCAAAATCACAGCATTGTCAAATTAATAAAAACCGGAAATACAATAGTCTTTTACATTTTGCATTGAGGGTACAATTTCATATTTCCTGAGGCCTTTATTCGGATCCATGGTGAAGATTTACGGTTCTATTATGACAATGGACTCTCGGACAGATAAAGCAATATGGCCGCGTCGGTGACAATACACTGTGGTGGCTTGATGCCGTTATCATTAATCTGATTCACAGTAGGCTAAGGGCTAAGGGAATCGTCGCAGGGAAGTGGAATCAGGGGTGGGTTACTCGTTTTTTATTTTGTAAAACTTGAATTAGTAATGAGATAGGTATTTACATTTCAATGTTACCTTTAAATTGGGTAGGAAAAATTCTTCTTATAGATAGCAACTAAAATTATTTTAATGTCCCACAGGGATCTAATAGGGTGTAATATTTATTCAAATGGCAAAAAATTAAGGATGATATCATGAGAGAATTCCTTTACATTTTAATAAAAGTAAATAAATCGTAAAATGGTATCTTAATGTTGTATTGACATACTTATTCTATTAAAAACGTACCTATACGTAAATGTATTAGTACCGATCTTTTAAGAGGATTTAAATTTGCAGGTATAAATTTAGTAGTTAATTTAATGGTATTTTTGTTTTTGGTTCCAGAAAAATGAATATTTTGTTGTAAACGTGATAAGTACCTATATTATATAAATATATATTTTTTTAATACAATTGAAATCTACAAAATTTAAAAATTTGTCTTATTATAGATATATCTCGAAAAATACATACCTAGGTTATAAAAAAAACAATGAAAGACTTTGATGCCTGGAATTTAATTAAATGTTTAATTACTAAAGTAAATTAAGGCTGATTTTAATAGTGATGCCGCGAGACGAGAGATTCTCGTCTCTCGTCTCGTCTCGTCTTGTCTCGTCTCGAACGAAACGAAAGAGACATTTTTTCTCGAAAACAGATTCGAGACGAGTCGAGAGAGTGTTATCTCTCGACGATAATTTCTCGTTTCGCTCGAGCCCTCTCGGGCTATCTCGAACAATTTTCTCTTTGCTTATTTGAAATTTTTAATTGCTTATCGTAACTTAAAATTTTAACATATTAGATTTCGAGATAGACTAAAAATTAACTATAACACACCTATTCTATATTAAATGGTAATAAATGATACTTGTGTTATTAGGATTTTATAAATATTTCTCATTTCATTTATTTAAAATTTATACAATCATTTCTTATATTAAATCCTTTCTGCTTTTCTGAGGTTACTTTTGAAGATAAGTTGAAAATGTTTAAGCATTTTTTCAAAAAACTATCAAACGAATGTATTATATACAGTGAGGACGAAAATTGCACCCTCCTCTATTTTAACTTCTAAATGAAAAAGATAATGACAAAACAAAAACGTAGTAAAACTCAAGAGATATTATATTTTTGTTATAACGAGATGCACTTTACTTAAAACATGTAAGATAGAGGAATATACTAGCTTTAAATTTTCTAATGAAAAGTAGGGTCATGTGATACCTCATTTGAAAGATATTTTCTATATTTTTACATTCATGTAAACAGATTTAGGTTTTTATGTTTTTACGGAAATTACATTAAATAAATTCATAAAATAGGTTAAATTCTTTTTTTATTTACCGCTTCAACCTCAAAGAATCATTACCGGAGGTATAATACCTTATAAATGCTACTTTTTACAATAGTATACAATGGATAATTAATATTTTGGCTAGTACAGAGTAAATGTGAGTATTTTTTATAAATTTAAGTAGTTTTTTTACTGTTAGAAGAATTGAACACTGCACAAATGGCAATTTTTTGTAGCTAGTACTTTGTTCTTATACAGACATGTTCTGGGCCTTTACTAATAAGTTACATTCTTGATAACTCTCGTATTAATAATAATTGTTTATTACTAAAGAAACGCTTCTTGTATTTACTAAAATAAATAAATTAAGTTTATTAAACATTAACATTATCGAACATTTCTAGGATTATTGCGGCACACGAGGATTATTAAGAATGTAATTTTTGTAAAAACAAAAAAATTAAAACTGTGTGCTAGGACGTAAATAAAATCAAAATATCTTTCAAATTAGGTATTACATGACTTTACTTTCCATTAGACAATTTAAAGATAGTAACGCCCTCTATTTTACGTCTCAAATAAAGTGCATCTCATTATAACAAAAATATCATAATGTTTCTCTAATTTCACATCGTTTTTGTTTTATGTCTCTATCTTTTTACATTTTGAAAACATACTACAAAATGCTTTCATTTGACATCGCAGGATTGCATTTCAACTTAACCTCTTCCTCCCCTCCCCAACTGACTTACGAGACAAAGTATTTTCGTTTTTAGTTAACACCTAATTTGGGCCACTTATTACTTCAAATTTCAATTGTAAAACGACTGTGACAGACTGATAGACAGAGAGAGAGAGACATAAGTGTTTCTTATTGCCAAATTTGGGTACTAATGCGCAAATTACTTGAAAAATTCTTTGTTTTTGTCTTACAAATTTCACCGTTTTCTCATGTTGCGTCTTTTTCAAATTTAAATTTGATATTTTATATCATGATAGAAACGAGACGAGACAAGACGAGAGAAAGGCTCTCTCGAGCGAGAGAAGCGCCTTCTCGTCGAGACGAGAGCACAGTTTTCTCTTTCCCTATGAGATGAAACGAGAGAGGGCACTCTCTCGTCTCATCTTGTCTCGTGGCATCACTACTAACAGTCTTTTACCTACATCTTTACCGGGATCTATATTCTGCTACTGTGAACCCCCAAAATTTTGGCCACAGCCGCCCCTGAGTATTATAAAGATTAGATTCCATTTAGCAGAAGTTAAATTTTTAAAATGTTTTTTGGATATTCCCCACTTAAAGATGCTATTATTATGCATTAATACAGATGCATCTAACCTATGATATTATCGCTTGGTGCGGCAGATATCCATATTAAACATTTACAAATAATACAAAAATGGATCTTAAAAATTATTTATAATAAAAACTATACTTACCCAACGGAACTTTTATTTGTAGAAGCAAACATTTTGGATTTGAGACAACCGTTTTACCTACAAGTAGGAATATTTCAGAAGCAAATTTTCCTTAGCACTTCGGTACAACATTTATACCCAACACGTTATAAAAATCATGTGATCATCATACCTAGAATGCAAAAGAATCTAAGGCAGAGAATTTTTATAAATCTCGGTCCTAAAATATTTAACACACTTCCGGAGGAATTTAAAAATCTAAATTCTATAAGTCTTTATAGGTCTAAATTGCAACAATGGATATTAACTAAGCAACGACAAACATTTCACGATTTTATTAATTTAAATATAACTAAAATCTAAAATCATTTAACTAAAAGCAACTAACCTGCAATAATCCAATTATTTATGTATACAATAATTATTTATAAAATATTCAATGCTGTACCTAATTTATTTCTATAATAAATAACACAAAAAATATTAAAAAAAAAATGATATGTAGAATATATTTCTCAAAGTATATTCTGTTAAATATTAGTTAAAATTGTAATTTAATTTTTAAAGTGAATAAATTATTATTATAGTTAAATGGTACCTAATTTTTGACATCACGTTTCAAGCATCTACTTCGATTATCGATAGTCTTGATAATACTCGTACACGGAAAAAAATGTGACTAGAAAATTTTACTACAATGTTGTAGTAGTAGACTTGTAGAAAAATACTTAACAATTTGTAGAAAATTTTACTACAATTTATAGTTAAAAACTATTAATTATTGTAGCAATTGAATTGTCGAATAAAATGCTACAACAATAGGAAAGAAGTCCACAATGTTTAGTATATTTTACTATTGTTTGTAGAAGTAGAAATTTATTACAATTATCGTAATTACTACTACTAACTTCTGTAAAAATTTGTACAAATATTAATAATTATCTCTACAAAAAATAGTAATTTTCTCTACAAGAAATAGTAATACTTTACGTCCCTTCTTCAAAAATATTCTATAATATTGTAGAAATTCTAAGTCATGTGAACAAAACAGAATTCTGCTATTGGCCAACGTTTTCTGACGTCGATCATAAACGGCCAGACAGCAGTAGCCGTTCGCCATGTTTACATAACAAAGCATGGTACATATACGAGTGAGTACCTATAACACATTATTATATTATAAGCACCGATGCGTTTGAGAAAATTTTAATAATAAATTCTATTGGTGGTAAGTACATTTATTATTGTTTTTGAATAATTTACCTTTAGATAACTAATTTAAATAACCTTAGTAGATTATTTTAAAAAAATAGTTGTGGCCAACGATCGAATGTTGTGCCCAACGATCGAATTTTGTGCCAAGTTCAATGATGTTTTTTGACTTAATTGTGACATACCTACTTTCTCATTTTTGTTAGTTATCCGACTTAGTCATTTAATATCCAAATCAGTGCAAAGGTGATAAATATCCCCGTTTTAAGGGTATGAACAATTCAATTGGTAATAATTTTTATTTCATATTTTTCAGGTGCAGAAAAGCCAACTGAGACTGAGGGCGCTATTATTACTGTTATTTATTACATAATGTAATTAAGAATTTGTATCTTTTATATTAAAACAATAAATTGAATATTTTATTAAGGAACATTTTTTTCTAGGTTATAATTATAATAATTATGGAATACTACTACAAATTTTATTAAAAATTACTACAATTTGTATGAATTTTTACTATTTATTGTGTAAAATTTTCGTATTTATTTTCATAAAACACAATACATTTTTAATATAAATTCATACAATGAATAGCAAAAATTATAACAATTTGTAGAACAATTCTTATGATGCATTTGGATCATTTTACTAAATATTGTAGATAATAACTCTACAATACATTCTCCACAAATATTTGGAAATTTTTACTACAAATTGTCCCTTTTCCTATATGTACTATTTATTGTAGAGAAAAATCTACAATTGTAGAAATTTGTTCTACAATTTTTTTTTCGTGTATTATATTACCTCATATACAATGACATAATAAAATAATGAACTAGGCAGATATCTATTGAGTTATTTCAATAAGTACCTTAAAAAATACGAGACGTTATATGATTATTCCATTGTTGCCAAGTGGTGGAAAAGTGACAACTGACAAACAAATTGTTTTTTTTTGTTAGAAGACGGGTGACAGGTGTCTTTTAATTTTGTACTTTATAATTGTTTATAAACTACATCTTCAATTTTAATTTTGTAAAAATAAAAATGGAATTTACTTGTGAAGTTTGTGAGAAAAAAATTTACTAAACGGTATAATTTAAACAGACATTTCCGAGAAGTTCATTCTGCTGTTGTCTCCTATAGTGAAGATTTATTTAATTTTAAGTGTAGTGTGTGTTGTTGTTCTTTTACAAACAATTCAAGTTTAGTAGAACATTTAAAAATTGTACATTCTGAAACAATATTAGAAGAAAACATTGAGTTTCAAAATTTCGAAGGTGAATTAGAACGTTATTGAAATATAAACAATGTTTTATTAGCATTTTCATTATTAAATGAAATGAGCTTCAATTAATTTTTTTTACAGAATTCAAATCATGGAAATGTAATACTGAAATTAGGGAGAAGTGCAATTATATTGTTACCACTGGTAAAAAGACGTTACATGCAGGAGACAAAATTCAGTATTTTAATTGTAATAGAAGTGGTAAGCCTTAAAATGTTTTTAATTTTGTTGGAGAAAAAATTGATTGATGTTAATAATTTGTTTTGTTTTATAGTAAATGACAAATCTAGAAAAGAAGCTGTAATTAACAGAAAGCGAAATTTGAAATCTCAAGGAACCTGTAAATTAAACTACTTTTGTACCAGTAGGATAATTTTAAGAGAGAGAGAGAGAGAGAGAGAGAGAGAGAGAGAGAGAGAGAGAGAGAGAGAGAGAGAGAGAGATATGCTTTATTGTCGTAAAAAAATTTACAAAAATTTTATAGACAAAGCGTGTAACTTAAATACTAAACATATTACAAAAATAACTAAACAGCAGAAAAAACAAACAGAAACAAACAGACAAAATAGGAATAACAATTGCAATGGATATGCAATATCCGTCATTATAATTATTCTAATTTAATTTTTAACTTAAAATTTAAATTTAAATTTAAACTTTAATATTTAATTATTTAATTAATGCCATTGTATGTGGAACTCAAATGTCTAAGGTACGTTATAAAATTCTGCTACTGTGTAATATGGTCTTTCTAGAAGAAAAGCTTTAGCCAGTCTTCGGAACTTATCGTATGTATTTATAGATTTTAATTGCATCGGAAGGTTATTATACAATTTTTTGGCATTGTAGGTAATGGAATGTTTTAATAGGTCAGAAGTGGGCATTGTTAAATAAACATCAGTCTCTAAATTTCTTGTAGGATATCTACGAGTCGGTCTTTCGGATACATTTTGAATGTGCTTGCGAACTAAGCAGACGGATTCGAAAATAAATAGAGCAGGAAGGGTTAGAATTTTGAAATTTTTGAAGTAATTTTCGCAATGTGTCCTACTACTTAAACCAAATACATAGCGGATTGCTCTTTTTTGCAGTTTAAAAATAGATTCGAAAAGGTATAAGCTACAAGAACCCCAGAAAGGTAAACCATAGCGAAGGTGAGATTCGAATAAGGACAAGTAGGTTATTAATGCAGTAGAAGGAGTCAGCTCTTTAGAAACCGATTTAATGGCAAAACATGCGGAGGATAATTTTTTTGCTAAGGTATCTATATGAGCAGACCATTTTAGAGAATCGTCTATATAAAGACCTAAAAACTTGATTGAAGTCATCGTTTGGATCAGATTATTGTTTAAAGTTATAGGTTGTAAAGTACCTCTGTAAGACAATGCTACAGTTTTACTGGTGTTGAAACAAAGTCCATTCGAATCAGACCAGGACTTAATAGTCACTAGATCTTCACTTATGATAGATTGTAATGTCTGCATGTTAGAATTATTCCAGGTCACACTGGTGTCATCAGCAAATAAAGTAATTCTACCACTTATTCTTAAGTTTGTGATGTCGTTGATGAATAATAAAAACAAAATTGGACCTAATACTGATCCTTGAGGTACTCCACTGCTTATTGCTAGATTTGTAGAATCCTCACCATCCGCCCGCACCTGTTGATTTCTATTTTCTAGGTAAGTTTTAAACCATTGTAAAGGAGAACCCCGTATGCCATAAATTTGTAACTTAATAATTAAAATATCATGATTTACACAATCGAAGGCCTTTGCGAAGTCACAAAATACTGAAGCGGTGAAAAGTTTATCATTAAGTGATGTGTATATTTCATTAAGAACGGAAAACATTGCGTCGCTAGTGCATTTTTTAGGTAGAAAGCCATACTGATGAGCTGTGAGGATGTTATGCTTGAAAAGAAAGGGCAAAATAATAATTTTTTTATGAATAGGATAATAAGTCATTATGGTCACGAAAGTGAAATTCAACATTTAAGAATCAGTTCAATTGATAGACAAAATTTAGCTTCCAAGTTAGTGGATAGAGTTTCAGTAGAAAAGTAAGTAAAAATTTAACTAATGGAAAATATATATTTCTGTTTTTGACTTGATAATAAACAAATACCAAACAGTTAATAAGAAAGCGCATCAATAATTTTTTTTAAGGTTATTGGACAATACAAAAAATAATATAAATATAAATTTAAGGAGAACTGATCTTTTAACCAGACAGGATTTGGTTAATATTAAAAGAAGCTATAATATACACTTTCAAGAAGGGGTAAAGCATAAAAATGATGCTATAAGTGTAGATTCGTGGGTAAAGGAATGTGAGGCAAATGAATTTAACCCTGTTTTATTTTTCAAGAAACAGGGTCATCCTATGAAACATTTTCAGGATTCTGATTTTTGTCTTATTGTGATGAATGAAGTTCAGGCTGCTCTTTTATGCCAGTTTGGTAAAAATGTTATAGCTATTGATAGCACACATGGACTCAATAACTATGATTTTGAAATGACAACTGTTATGGTTATTGATGATTTCAATGAAGGCTTTCCTGTGGCTATTATGTTTACAAATAGAAAAGATATCCAAGTCAATGTAACTTTATGCAACACAATAAAACAAAAAGTTGGTTTAATTAATTGCCAAACATTTATGTCAGATATAACTGGGGTATTTTATAATGCTTGGATTCAGGTGATGGATGTACCAGTGTATCAGCTTTATTGTTCATGGCACAGGGCCTGGAGATCCAATTTGAGTAAAATTAATGGTATAGATAAACGAGCTTTGGTTTATAAAACAATTAAATATTTGCAAAAAAACACTGACATCACTGGTACATTTCAAAAGCAATTACAAGTTGCTATTGATAATATGCTTAATGACTCTGATACTAAAACTTTTGGTGAATATTTTTCTAATTTTTATTCTCATAATTATTATATGACATGGGCTTATTGTTTCCGGAAAAATTGTGGTATTAATACAAATATGAGATTAGAGAGTATGCACAAAGTCATTAAGTATTTTTATCTTAGTGGTAAATGTGTAAAAAGGCTGGATAAGGGTTTGCATGCTACACTTAAATATGTTAGGGATAAAATTGTTGATAGGGTAATTAAGCACACTAAAGGAAAAAGAAGTGTTAATAATCAATTAAATTTTAGAAGACATAGATCAGCAGTACTTTCAAATTTTCTAATTGATGAGAAGAGCTCTGGAACATGGCAAATTACACATAATAATTTTCAATATATTAAGAAAAATTCTGCGGAAAAATGTTGCAGCTTTGATTGCCAATTTTGTGAAATTTGTGTGCACCAATATAGTTGTACTTGTTCAGATTATTACGTTAATGCCATAATATGCAAACATATTCATTTTGTGGCATTTAAAACATATGATAAAATAATTACTCCTCCAAAGGAAAATACAGAAAACGTTGCTGTTGATCAGTGTATGTCCTTCTTTAATAATAATAATAATAATAATAATAATAATAATTTAAATGTAAATTCCAATAAAAAAGATAAAATTTTGGAGGAAATTTCTGATTTACAAATGTTAGTCCACAGCCAAGATGTTAACCTGCTAATTGATAGCATTTTTCAACAAACTGTTTCAAATATACATATTACACAAAATTTATTACAACTACCGTCAACTTCACAACAAAATAATTTAAACAAAGATTTTAAAAATATTACAGAACTATCAACTTGCAGAAACATTATACCTCAAAAACGTTCTTTCTCTACTCGAAAGCAAAAAAAAAGTAAATAGACACAAAATAAGAAATCCCAATCAAGATAAAAGTAATGAAATTTAAATTGTTTAAGTGGAAAGAGTAATGTGCTGTTCGTGTCTAAAGATCCTGAAATAGATCACAATTATCTTTAATATTAATATTCCTCTAGAGTGTCTTAATAATTATAATATTATAATGGATTAGATGCAATACTTTGTAAGTTCTGCATTTTCTTCAGTAAGTAAATATTTTTATTATAATTTTTTTTTTTTTAATTTGTGATGTTCTACCTACTAAAATCAACAATGAACTTACAAGATATTGTACCTCAGATATGCTGTATAATTTTAAGGTGTAGGTATGTATTTTATTTGATTTTGTTGTATATAAGTTTTAACCTCAAAGATAAAGTAATAATTCATTTAAAATATCTTACTTATTTTTAAGAGTTTTGTTTGTATTTGATTCTATGGATTTTTATTTTCTTGCTACATTATTTTTTTTCTACAAACTTTAACTTAGTGTTTCTAAATCAAAAGATTTCTCTAAAATAATTGTCCTTGTTCTTGATATTTTTCAAAGTATATATTTTTTGTTACATCTTAGAATACATTATGTTACTGTTATATTTGATAATGTATTGTTTTTAAGATGCTAAATTTATGGTAGTGGTGTAGCGGTATACTTATAGACTGTTTTGTGAGTACATATTTATTTTTTATTTTTCAGCACAAGTAGGTATTGACAGGTAAGTATGGAAGCAAGTAAAATTTATTTAGCTAAAGCTGCAAATTCGATACGATTGGATTTTAAACTCACTTCAACGCTCGAGTAACCTTGATCACCCTCTTTTTTCACAGTATTCTGAAAGTGACAGACCGCAAGACAAAAGAATGGCATATAAGTTAGTGAACTTGCTGCTGTAAGCATAAATTTGATTTTGTTATACACCCACATGGATATTAGCTAATCTACGCACAGACTACAAAACGAAAAAGTCTGCTATATTGCATTCAACTAAACGAATATATTTCATATTCATTCTAGTTAGTGAAGGACATTGCAAAAAAATTAATTAATCACAGAACCCAACTTCTGTTATTTTTTAAATTTTAAATAATGACAATTCTGTCAAACTAATTCTCAGTATATTTTTTTCTTATCAAGTTTAAATATACATTAAAATGAATTATTCTTGTGTAGAATAGATAAATAATAGCATTTTTATTTTTGGTTTTTAATTATAAATAATTCGTTAATTTTATTAACTCTATATATGAAATCAATTTAATTAAGAGTATTAATGCAAAAAATTTTAAGAGCCTCAATGGTGGTGTGGCCAGAGAACTTGCCTTTTGTGCGAATAGCCCGGGTTCAAATCTAGGATGCGGTACAAATTAAATTAATTTTGTTTCTTGTTTATTTTATTTTTATAAATTAGTAAAAGTCAAAAATTGTATTTAGTATTTGTAGATTTTTGTTAGCGGGTCGTAGAAAAAATATACTGTACAACTCGAGTGGATTTTCCATTTCTACTCTTGTTGCACAAACTACTATTGTCATGATTTTTATCGTCTGTAACTTGCATTATTATACATATTGTATTCAAATATATTTATTTATATTTTTACTGAATATGTAAATTGTTTATTTTTCAGAGAATTATTAAATATTTTTATCCACTAATTGTTTTTTATTGTCCATACCGTGTGCAGAAATTTTTCGTATTGTTATATTATACAAGAGATAAATTTAACATTAAAAAATATTGGAGGATAAAAATTAAAAGCTGGTGAAAAAAACGTTGTTTACTACCGTGTATAAAGTATATTCTTTACGCACTACACCGAGTGCGTAAAGTCAAAATTTTTTTCGCTAGTGCGAAAAGTGAAAAAAGGTGTTTTAGTGAAAAAAATAACTTTTATAATTCAAATATTAGTGGATAATGCATACGGTAGTAGAAAAAATATTGTATGCAACTCGTGTGTAAAGAGTAACTACACACTTTTTGTATAAATAACTATATTAGCAAAATCACGGGCATCTAAATAAAGAGAACCGTGAACAAAATGACCTTCTTTCATTCACGGTCATGGCTAAATACTTACTACGTAGAAGGCATATTAAAAAAGATGAATTAGAATCTTGTAAATGGCAACAATGGAATTTTTCCTCGTTAAAAAATCCGTTATAATTTCAATAATGATTAATTACCATAAATATATAAATATCTATAACTAAATAAATATTTATAAATTCCCCTTGCCCACATAAACTAGTGCCGCTAGTGGAGCGGGCCCATTGGGGTTGTGGATCCCTCGAAACATCATTCCGCGATTCTCTTCTCTTGAATAAACAACCCGACGGAAACGGAAAAAGAAGCCATAGCCAATGAAAAGACAACCGGATGTCAAAGAGGTCATTCCACTGGAAGATATTTATATGTTTTCGCCGGTTCCGTTTTTAGAAAGGGTGATTTTTTTCCCAGATATAGTGGGGGTGGGTTTATTTATTCAAACTCTTGTGATCTTTTCGAAATTTGGCGTGCTCGCTGGACCGAAAAGAAAAATGGAATCGTGCGTATAGCCGAAGGCTTTTATGTCTTTTCAAACACCATTTTTCTCACGATTTTCACGGAGATGGGATATTGTTTGAAGTTATTGAGAGCAAAATTATGAAAATCAATCTTCCATTGTTTGTTTTGACTAGTAGTGCATTAAGCCATTATAGTAACACTGTACATACAAAGGGGATGTATGGAATATAATAATGACACCTATTGATGTATAACAATACACATACGTTCTGAGTAAAATATATGCATATTATTATTTATTAGTTTGATTTTGTCGTCTGAAATGAATTTTCATATAAAAATTAAATTATATTTGATTTAATTTCTTTATTTTCTAGCTTCAAAAGTGGACTCATTATACTTATTTTAATTTATATTTACTAACAAGTATATTATGTTAGTAGGAGTAGAATGAGAACGTTATTGTTGAGTCCTGATGATTGCTAAAGTCAAGGTGCTAGTCGAGAATGTGCAAATTGGACGAAATCCATACGAGTCGTCTACCCTAAATAACATGCTTACTAGGTGTGAATAAAAAATGGTGACTTTATCTTTAAAAAATGTGCCATAAAAATTGACAAAATAGTAAAAAGCTTTTGTACTTGAAAACTGTCAAAGGTAACTTATAACTTTTAATAAATTTAGGTAAATATTGGAAACCAATTAATAGAAACAAATTATTAATAACAAAATATTAGAAACAAAATATTAACAACATAATATTAGAAACAAAATATTAGAAACTAATATTGAAAACAAAATATTAGTAACAAAATATTAGACACAAAACATTAAATACAAAATATCAGAAATGAAATATTAGAAAAAAAATATTTGAAACCGAATATTAGAAACAATATATTAATAGCAAAATATTAGAAACAAAATAGTAGAAATAAAATATAAGAAACAAAATATTAGAAATTAAATATTAGAAACAAAATACTAGAAAGAAAATATTAGAAACAAAATATTTGAAACAAAATATTAGAAACGAAACATAAGTAACAAAATATTAAACACAAAACATTAAAAACAAAATATTAGAAATGAAAAATAGAAAAAAATATTTGGAACTAAATAATAGAAAAAAAATATTTGAAACTAAATAATAAAAACCAAATACGAGAACAGAATATAAGAAATTAAATATTAGAAAAAGAACATTAAGAACAAAATATTACAAACAAATTGTAGAAAAAAAATATTAGAAACAAAATATTAGAAAGAAAATATTAGAAATAAAATATTAGTAAGAAAATATTGGAAATGAAATATAAGCAAAAAATATTTGAAACTAAATATTGGAAACAAAATATTGGAAAAAAATATTTGAAACAAAATATTAGAAACAAAATATTGAAAACAAAATATTAAAAACAAAATATTAAAAACAAAACATTAAAAACAAAATATTTGTAACAAAATATTAGTTGTTACTAATATTAGACACAAAACAATGAAAACAAAATATTCGAAATAAAATATTAGAAATAAAAATATTTGAAACTAAATAGAAACCAAATATTAGAAACAAAATATTAGAAATAAAATACTAGAAACAAACCATTAAAAACGAAATATTAGAATCAAAACATTAGAAACAAAATATTAAAATCAAAATATTAGAAACAAAATACTAGAAACAAAATACTAGAAACAAAACATTAAAAACAAAACATAAGAATCAAAACATTAGAAACAAAATAATAGAATCAAAATATTAGAAACAAAATAATAGAACCAAAATAGTACAAACAAAATATTAGAAACAAAATATTAGAAACAAAATATTAGAAACAAAATAATAGAACCAAAATAGTAGAAAGAAAATATTAGAAATGAAACATAAGCAAAAAATATTTGAAACTAATATTAGAAACAAAATATTAGAAACAATATGTTTAAAATAAAATATATTGAAACAAAATATTAGTAACAAAATATTAGTAACAAAATATTAGTAACAAAATATTAGTAACAAAATATTAGTAACAAAATATTAGTCAAGAAACACTAAAAACAAAATATTAGATATTAAATATTAAAAAAATATATTAGAAACAAAATATTTGAAACAAAATATAAGAAACAAAATATTAGAAACAAAATTTTAGAAACAAAATATTAAAAACAAATAATTAGAATCAAAACATTAGAATCAAAATATTAGAAACAAAATATAAAAAAATATTAAAAACGAAATATTAGAAACAAAATATTAGAAATAAAATATTAGAATCAAAATATTAGAAACAAAATATTAGAAACAAAATAATAGAACCAAAATAGTAGAATTAAAATTATAGAAATGAAATATAAGCAAAAAATATTTGGAACTAATATTAGAAACAAAATGTTTGAAATAAAATATTAGAAACAAATTGTTTGAAATAAAATATTAGAAACAAAATATTAGACAAAAAACAATAAAACCAAAATATTAGAAATTAAATAATAGAAAAAAAAATGAAATTAAATATTAAAATCCAAATACGAGAAACAGAATATAAGAAATTAAATATTAGAAAAAGAACATGAAAAACAATATATTAGAAACAAAATATTACAAACAAATTTTAGAAAAAAATATTAGAAATAAAATATTAGAATCAAAATATTAGAAACAAAATAATAGAACCAAAATAGTAGAAAGAAAATTATAGAAATGAAATATAAGCAAAAAATATTTGGAACTAATATTAGAAACAAAATATTAGAAACAAAATGTTTGAAATAAAATATTAGAAACAAAATATTAGTAACAAAATATTAGACAAAAAACAATAAAACCAAAATATTAGAAATGAAATAGTAGAAAAAAAATGAAATTAAATATTAAAATCCAAATACGAGAAACAGAATATAAGAAATGAAATATTAGAAAAAAATATTAGAAACAGAATATTAGAAATTAAATATTAAAAAAATATATTAGAAACAAAATTTTTGAAACAAAATATTTGAAACAAAATATTAGAAACAAAATATTCAAAACAAAATATTAGAATCAGAACATTAGAATCAAAATATTAGAAACAAAATATTATAAAAAAAATATTAAAAACAAAATATTAGAAACAAAAGAAATAAAATATTAAGCCAAGTCCACATTAATAAATGTTTACGTTCTTCGTTTTATTTAACACAAATTTGTTCTTGCGTGTTAAAATTTACGTAGATGTGTACTATACACCACATAAAGACGCACATAATATTTGCGGCAGACACAAAGCACGCTCTCTACCAGTCTGTCGGTTTTTGTAACGACATTAATATTTGTGTAGAACGCTTGTGTCAATATGGACTTGATCTCTGAATTTTGAGATATAATCTGAAGAATTATTAGGTATATTATGGACACTCTACAACAATAAAAATAATATTAAAAGAAGACGTTTATTAAACAACACGACAGAGAATTGTGAAGAACATCTACTAAAAACTTTAATAATTATGGAGACAAAATTTTCTTTGGATGTCACAAGTTGATTGTGAAAAACTTAATAATTTGGCTGCTGTGAAAATAGATTCACAACATACAAAATACAACCCAAAATGTGGTGAATGAAACGAAGTTTTCGTCGCAAATATTTTTATTAAATTTAAGATAAAACGCACAAAACGCATGTATATGGACGCGCCTTTAGAAACAAAACATTAATATTATAATATTTTTCAATACCTATTTTTCAGTGAGAATTTAAGAAACGTATGTGTCTGAATATAACCGGTTTGAACTTGAAACACAAATGTCTATTGTGAGAAAAGACTTGTTAATACGGACTATGGAAGCGATGATATATTAGAAATTTTCTTTGTTAAATATGTATATATTGATATGGAAATTTCTGGATGACGTCATAAAATTGGATATAGCAATATTGGGGTGAGGTATAGAAAATTTTAGAATGTAATAGTAGTTGGGAGGGAGATTGATAGATTATTGATTGTCAGCAGGAAAAACGAAATATCAGAGATTGGAATTTTAGAAAAGTCTAAAGGGGATATTATGGAATGATAATGTAAAGTTATATATAAAAGGATAAATGAAAAAAAGGATAAAAGTTGAAAAAAGGTAAATAAATTTTAATAGAAGAAGAGAAGAGAAATAAAATAGAAAGCAGAGATAAACAGAAACGGTAGAAAATAGCACACAAGTAGAGATAAGCATACAGGCAGAGAAAGGCAGACAGATAGAGACGGCAGAGACAGGCAAAGACAATACAGATAGGCAGAGGTGAACTGTGAGCAAGGAAAAGGAAGAAAACAAAAAAAAAATTCAATTTTTTTTTGTTACTAATTTTATACAATATTTTTTGAACCCACCCCGAAATTGAGATCATTATTGGTTGTAAATCAGAGGCAACTAAGGAGGTTTACATATCAGTATTTATCTTTGTATCAGAGAGTTAAAATAGGAAAGGAGACGCAATCACGTGGTCATAGGTGTCACCACGTCGACCATATTGTTACTAAACCTCCTTCACTTGTGATATTTTGTATATTAATGCATTGTTTAATCCTTTTATAATTAATTATATAGTGTAATGTAAAGAAAATGTGAGCATGATACAATGAAACCACGACACATTATTATCTCTCGATATTAAGGCTATAGTGAAGCCAAAATAATAAATAAATCTATTGTTATATATGTAAAGAAAGAGGAAACTGACCTTATATTTTAAAGTAAATGCAACAAAAGGGTGCTATAATTTTATTTCAGGCAACAAAATATTAACAGCAGACAATATTCCAGTAATTCTTGGCATATGAACATCATTATAATCTAAAAATGTAATTAATTATAATAAATAAATACAGATTAAACACAAAATAAAAAAAATTGGATGATAAAATTTTAACACCCTGTATATCAAAAAGGTTGTTAAATCTTAAAAAATAAACTAACAAGGTACCAACGTAAAATTATGTGACATAAATAATTCAAATTGCTTAAAATTGACAACCAGATATGAAAATAACTTGTCAAAATTTAAAAGAAATTGATCGGAAAATTTTTTAATGAATATTTAAAATAAACTCACTTCAAATTAAAATAAAATCAATTAAATGTAAAAGAACCAGAAGACTTTTGTTCTGATTGGTTAAACATAATTTCAAGCCGTTGGATCCAATTTTTCTTTTGTTTCTGTTGATAAAACCAAAAGGAGTCTGTCAGAAAATTTTGTTGAAAACGTCACACAAATTTCGTTTCTCTAAAAAGAAAGAAATATTAATGTGAAATTTATTACAGAAAGGTAGTACAATTTAAAATTGTTATAGTGATAGTGGATATTAATCTAGAACCTAGAATAAAGTTTCAAAAATGTAAAATTTACATAAAAGTGAAAATTATAACACCTGTGACGTCATGAAGACAAGCCGGAGAATTTGTCGATTGGAGGTGTCTTTTGAAACAGCTTGAGATATACTTGAAGTCCCTTAAGTTAATAATTCCAGGATAATGGATTTTTTTAACCTACAAAAAGAAAAGGACAACAAAGTGATTTATAACTGTGAGTCTGAACTTCTACTTAAAAGGTACCAAATTAATTAGTTAAAGTACTTACCAGTTTAAATGATTGGCATAATTATTCTTTACTTTTAATAAGTTGTATCCAATTTGAACAATTATTATAATCTATCAAAAGCCAAAATATTTCATGGTCAGCGATCACGTCAATGACCTGTGATTTCAAATAGACATTGTTGCCATTTACATATTGCCAACATAATTTTTTTAAATTTGTCATTAATTTTAAGTTTTATAGTCATCTTAGGTAAGTATGAGTGGTGAGAATGAATGAATTAGACATATATTTTCCCTATTTTCCCATAGGAAGTAGTTAATGTTAATACTGTTAATTTTTCCACATTTATAATAAATGTATTATGTGTTGTCTACCTTTTTCTATCTGTAATATTCGATGCATTAAATTACATTCTATGATAGCACATTTCAATATTCTGTTACTGAAAAATTAAATGAACCTGCTACTTATCCTGAGGTAAGAGTTGAAATAAAAGGTAAACATATATAACAGTAAATTTTTTATTATCAAGTATATAATATTAAAGATATAATAAAGCATATCTAATAATTATATTTTATCATCAATAAATTTAGCTAGCCGGATATAAAGTAAAAATTAAATTAAATTCATCATATGCAACGTAGTGCTCAAAATAAATTTATAGGATTACAATTGACGAAGACAACGTGTAGCTCATGTCAAAATGACAGACATGTTATTAAATAAACATATTTGAAATTAACATTTCAATACGTTTATATAAACTATTTGTCTCAAAAATATTAAAAGAACAATGGATTCATGTGCCAAGTGCAATTGCAGAAATAAATTAAAGTAAATTAAATTGTTCCTTATCAATGACAGTAATAAGTAAATATTAGATACTACAATTTAAATTAGCATCATAGAGACTACAGAATTATGGACAACATAGATGATCAAGATACATGTCTAATAGATCATGATTATTTGCCTGATAATCTGATTTTTCAATACAAGTATACACTTATATTGGAGGATATTTTGTTCATATTTTACAGAAGTATGTTATTTGTGAACAATGTGTAAATATGTTAGTGTAAACACAAATTTAAATATTTTTTATTTATCCCTAAGATGAATAAAAAAAATTACAGTACCCTTCCACTAATGTGATAAGATATTTGCTTGAAATGTAAAACAATTACAAAAACCCGATTTAGAAATTCATCTGACTTTTCTCTACAGTTTATTGTATACCTAGTGTAAAAACAATATATGTACAAAAAATATGTTCGGAATTATTACATCATACCTTGTACCGATGCCCTTTGGAAAATCATAGGGTTTTATTAATAAGAGCAGTTGCCAATAAATAGAATATTGTCAGACTTTATTACTTAAGTAAGAACAAAATTGTCAATTCATTGAGTACTAGACATCAAACTAATAAAATTATATTGTTTAAAGGGCAATAAATTTATTTTATTCTGATGGCGTTTGTTTTATTTTGTGCAAATAATTATAATATTCATGCCCAATACGATTTCAGTTTGTAAAATTACTTTAAAATATAGGGAAAAGTATACATAAACAGCGGCAGCTGGAGATCAAAATATTTTAGGTGCTCACAATAAAAGAATATAGATCTCAGTACAGATTTAGGTAATACACTTTCACTGTTTATAACATACCTACCCTTCTAAAAAAAGTTTTTTACCTAAATGTGTAAACAGATCAATATTCTGTCATTGGGAACCTCAATATTTTGGTAACGAGCCGCTATTGGATATAAATAAGATTTCTTTTTTACTTCATTACAATAACACTCTTTACCCAAAAATACTCGATTTAAAAAAAATATTTTAATCCCCTTAAAATTTGTGTTTTAATATGCAATACCTACCAATCTTTTATTTAGTTTTAATTTACAATTTCTGTATAAATAGTTAAATAGTTTTTTAATAATTAAATAGTTTTTGTTTAAATAGCTAAATTGTTTTTGTTTAAATAGGTTGCTTTCTAAAAGTTGATTTTTATAGTTCTGAAACAAAGTTGACTAAATCTAAATATACAACAGAAAATTATAATATATTAATTGTTTATATCTGCTTTCGACTCAAATGGAAAAGATCATTTTAGTATATACTTGGGCATTCTATCCAGATTGAAAAAAAAAACAGTTAGTCTGACTGAACGAACCTGGTACTGCCGCCATATTGATGCTTTACTTATGTCCTCTTAACTCCTCCCACCGATGTCATTTTTAGAATACATGTTTAAACTAACGTACCATCTCCTTAAATATCCTACCTCCATGGTATGTTTGTACATAGTTACCCAATAAAGAAAATATTTATCTGAACATAAAACGTTCCATTATTACACACACAAACAAACTTGCCTTAAATACAATGCACAACGAAAAAAAATTATTGATGTGGACCTGCCGTAAGGCTTATAATATGCATACAGAATTAGAGCAATTTGGCAGTATCTACAATCCCCATATTAAATTCGATTCTTTTATCACAGCTCTGGAAATTCTGTTCCAAAAAAATTCGATCTTTGCATACAAAAATAATTTATGATAAAAACTTCTTGTTTTAAAAGAAATTAATTTGTCGCACCTTTGTTCTGAATTTCCACTTTATTATTTGTTGAATTTTTACCCGAAAATAATTAGCATTAGTTGGAAATATAAAGAATTTACCAAAAATTCTAAATAAGTATTTTAATGTTTTAAATTAAAAATTAAAAATGAAGACACGTATGAAAATGAAACAAACAATCAGGTTATTAATTTAGTCAATGGCTACATTGAGCGTGACATTTTTAAAAAAATACAACCATTACGTAAATTTTGGTTTATATAGAGAGGAGACAGAAAGAAAGGCGCTCTTGGGTAAACTCTCAGTCGAGTTCGGACTAAGGTCCAGAACTTTCGCCCAAGGGGCGAATGCTCTCGTTTTTTTTTTTTGGACTCTTTAAGTTCCAAAACAATGTAATGTGTAGAGTAAAGTTTTGTGTACGGTTTGTAAATTATGGGTAAATATTTTTAACTTATTTTAAAGTGTTTTGTTTATTAATAATTGATTGATTTACATATAAATGCCAATTTTACATTTTTGTCCCAAATTATTATATTTGTCTTATGTATATTTTTATATTATTATGTAGTTATAAGTGCTTTATTCTATAAATGGAATTTTATTCATTTTTTCTTAAGACTATTAGTCAAATTTTTACTTATTGTTAATATACATTTGTTAATGTTTTAATACTTATTATTAATCTCTCCTCCCTTTCCAAACCAGTAAAATACTCCGAGCGTTTGAGAAGCCTCGGCGTTTCTATTTCTTTAGGACTAAAAGAGTCTAAAACTACTTGCCAAGAACCGCTCGACTATGCTGTTAAGGGATAATTTTTATTCTTTTAATTTGATTTTTTTATTATTTTTTTGTTTGCCACTGGTGAATGGATGTTCCTTCTGGATTCCAGGACCCTTTGGGTGGTTACGGCGCTACCCTAATCCCTTAATAGTATATTAACAACAGTAGCTAAAGATCTATCAGTAGTTACAAATGGTCTTTAGGCTAGTTGGTTGTTACAATTTATTATACATTAAAATAAGCAAAAAGGAATTTTAAAAGACCAGATAGAAATGGATAATTCAATATTTGTGTATATTTTTAAGTATACCTTTCATCATATTACTATCTCCCAATACAAACACTATAAATACAAGTTGCAGTGAATACAGCTCTGAGGTTTCAAAGCCGTGACAGATATTGTAATTAATCCAAAGCTATTTGACTTGCGACTTTGTAGGTTCACGAGATGTAGCCAAAAGATGAGCAGCGGTTCGGCTTAGCAGATTTACTTATTGTGAATCGATACCTGCAGTCAAGCCAAGCACAGTGCAGTTAGTCGTAACCCACTTCAATGAAAGTCAGCGTACTTCCGAACAAACTATTCGCTTAGTTGCATACCACAGAGAGCAGGCGTTAAATCAATGAGTATGAGGTACATCGTGGGATGTGCCGTCTTTGTGGGGGAGATGTAAAGCCGTCGCGTCAGTCCATGGATGTTGAACTCGTTAAAGAGCCCCACCTCTGGTTAAAAACACCACGAAATTTGGATACATTTCTGCTAATTGGGGTAGCGTGCTCACCAGCTCACCTCGCAGTTAAAAATAGGCATACGTTAATTAAATAAAAAAAAGTAGCTGATAATGAGTCCTTACGTAATATTTGAACGCCCTCTTACCCAAAACTTTTACATTTCAGAGCCAACTCCAATTAAGGAAAGTCGACCAAGTTGAAATTCATTGTACGAGTGCTTTTCAGCAGCGAAGGAACACCACTTGATACCAAGCACTCGACTGACTTCCTCAAAGCATCCTTTACGATTTTAGCCAAAAGTGTTGTTAAACGGATTTCTTCAAACTTATGTAACTTACAAACAATCAGGTATATTTGACAACTGTCCCTAACTAAACTTTTAAACCACTAGATTCAAATGTTAGACAAAATTTGTTGCAAAAATATTATCGCCTACTAGATAGGTGTTACGATGAGTAGTGGACTGTATTTTATAGGTTTATTGTTTTAAATATAATATTTTATAAAAATTTATTAATTTTACAAATGTAGAAAATTTTGGTATTTTTTGGCAAGTTGCATGTCAATCAAGTTGATATTAATTTTTTTTTGTCATATCACGATAGCGTGACCTAGTTTTAATGTAAGAAACTATAGACTTAACAATAAGTTCAGAGAAAAGAGAATAGCCTTTGTATAACATGGCGCTCTCATTATACATTTTATCTGACATTACGTGTAATGATTTTGAATATGTTCTATAATGAGTTGTGCCTCTATTGTTTATTTATTTTTTCTACATCCATTTTCAAAAAGATTAATTACATCCTCCCCAACAATATTCTCGGATCCAATAAAAAACGCTGCTAAACGTTGATACGATAATAGAACGAGATAATGACACATATCACAATAAAAGGGACATGCATGGGGAGCCCCGGGTATCAGATGCGGGTACCGGCTTCGAGAGAATAAATCTGGATTTGCTATAGGCGAAATCCTGCGCCCGTAGTAACCATAAGCGTAATTAGAAGATAGTGAGATTACGTGTTCATTAGGATAGTGGATATTTATGGGAATTTCGACGGGATTAGGGTGTCGACAAGTGGAGTTTGGTGCTAAATGTGTACATTTCCAAGAATTCAGATGGGAAAAGAATAATTTCATTAAGTAAACAAAGGGTGTATGGAATTCATGCAGGGAGAATGTGAAACCAACTGAAAATAAACAAAAAATCATGAGAAATTATTCTGGCTTAGTAGTTAATATTTTAATCACGTCTACTTACCAAAATAGCACTAATACTGCCATCCTGAAACAAAATAAGAATAAATAAATTTTTAAAAGTACTTACTGAATATATACAGGGTGTTTCAAAAAGATTGGTCATAAATTATACCACATATTCTTGGGTCAAAAATAGGTCGATTAAACCATACTTACCTATATACAAAAGTGCACCCAAAAATAGTTACAGGGTGTATAAGATAAAAATTTAAATGAATTTTTTTAACGTTGCTCTTAAACCGTTTGACATTTTTTCATGAAATTTTATATGACGTGTTGGAATACCCTGACTAACAAAATCAAGGTAGAGGCAATATATTTTTTTTTATTTTTGTAGGATTTTGGAGGGTGTCACCACCCTTTTCCCTACTCAACTTTTTTGTAATGTAAAATGTTATTAAAAATCGAACGCTACTGAAATGCAACATCTATTTGGAAACTTTTTTGTCTCTTAGTATTTGTTTGTAAAATATTTAGTTTAGACGATACAGCCACTTAAAATGACATTTTAAAAATATTCAATGTAAAGTATACATATGCAAAAATATCAAAATTCGATTTTCATTGTTAAAAGTATGTAGTAAGTGTATACAGGAGGAGAATGTAATTTTAAACGCCGGTTAAATCATTTTTTTTTATTTTGATGACATTAGTTTGTAATTTAAAAATAAACTTGATTTTGATATTTTTCATACGTAGAATTTCCATTGAATATTTTTAAGTTGTCATTTTAAATGGCTGTATCGTCTAAACTAAATTTTTTACAAACAAATACTAAGAGACAAAAAAGTTTCCAAATGGATGTTACATTCCAGTGGCGTTTCATTCGTAATTAAATATTGTACTTCAAAAAAGTTGAATGGCGAAAAGAGCGGTGACCCCCTCCGAAAACCCATAAAAATCAAGAAAAAAATATTGCCCCTTCCTCAGTATTATTATTCATGGTATTCTAACACGTCATATAAAATGTCATAAAAAAATGCCGAACGGTTTAAGAGCAACGTTAAGAAAATTCATTTAAATTTTTATCTTATACACCCTGTAACTATTTTTGGGTGCACTTTTGTAAATAGGTAAGTATGGTTTAATCGACCTATTTTTGACCCAAGAATATGTGGTATAATTAATGACCAATATTTTTGAAACACCCTGTATAATTATAGCAGGTTAGTGTGTCTACTTAAATTGGAACCATATGGAAAAACATTTTTGTAATTGATTTTAGAAAAAAAAGTTTTACTTTATAAAAAGTCCTGCATGGCGCCCAAAACTTAAAATACAGTAATCAGATATGAAATTTTTCAAGCCGTATACGAGGTTTGTCAAAAAATATGAATTTTGCTCAAGAGTAAAGTACGTTTATTTTTGATAAAATCGAAAATTTTCATTAAGAAAACTTGATTAGAATTAAAAATTACATTCAATTATGCAATTTTTTCTCTCTCTTCTCTACTATAAACATGATACGCTTTTTTTTTTCTTGATGTTTGTGAAGAATTAAGCAAAATTCATATTTTTTGATAGACCTCGTATATCTGATGACTGTATTTTAAGTTTTGGGTCATGCAGGACTTTGTATCAAAAATAACTTTTTTTCATAAAATCAATAATAATTTTTTTTCCATATGGTTCCAACTTAAGTAGACACATTGTATAAATGTAACTTGGAAAGTCACAGTTTGATGACCAAAAAATCGTATCTATTTTAAATCCATATTGTCGGTATATGACCTATATTATATATGACTTATTGTGTTTTGTTTATAAGCCGACGCTTTATGGAATTAGAATACTTTTTCCGTGGGATTGCATCATTTATTTTGTTTTAATTAAATTTTTCCAGTGTTCTGAACATATACTTCCAAAATATCGTAAACAAATATTTTGGCAAAAACTTCAAAAGTAGAACGACAATGATCTCTAAACCTTGCCCATATTCATCGGATAACTCTTGATGCATGCGAAATGTTAAGGACAGCAGTAAGTAACATGTTAGACTCAACG
The DNA here is from genome assembly GCA_927349885.1 of Psylliodes chrysocephalus. NCBI lineage: Eukaryota > Metazoa > Arthropoda > Insecta > Coleoptera > Chrysomelidae > Psylliodes > Psylliodes chrysocephalus. The sequence continues at coordinate 42,727,481 of OV651820.1, read as the reverse complement.
CTAAATAAAATTACATGGAAACAGGGAAGAAAATCTTTCTCTGTCTAGTAAACATTTTAATTTATTATATAATTGTGAATAAAAATTTAAATTTTGAAGAAAATATAGACAATTAGCTGGTACATGAAAAATTTATAAAGTTATGATAATATATTTAAGAGTAAATATTATCTATATTTTGTATTTCTCTACTTTACGGCCGTTTTCATAATAAACATGATAAAGTCACTTTAACTAAAGTAACTTTAAAATTTAAAGTACCCTTTAATGTAAGTGTGTTTCATAATCTCAAAACAGAGCTACTTTTACAAAAGTGTTATTTAACGTAGTTGGCAATACTATTTTTTATAATTTTGACATATAGCTAGCTTCATAGTCTTAAATAAACGACTTAAAGTAGGTTATGATATATTTTTGTGAAGCACATTAAACATTGTGAATAATTTTTTACTCCGCTGAATTACTTTTGTTTAAAAAAATGTCTAACAAAAATGTTACATCGTTTCACCCATACAATAAGGCTTCTACAAGCAAAGGCAAGATAATTCGTGGAACTAATTTTTCAAAAGAAGAAGAATTAGCCTTACTAAGCATTATATCTCGCCATAAAAATATTATTTAGAACAAAACGACTAGTTTAGTTTTACCTAGTCAAAAGGTATGAAAATAATAAGTAATAATTTGCAGTAAACTTTCAAATTTAATTTTAGGAAGAAGCTTGGCGTAAAATTGCAGATGCATTTAATAGCTGCAACCCCATGAGATCAATAGCTTAAATGAAAAGCAAATATGATCATTTAAGGAGGTCCTTTCGCCACCCCTTTCGCCACCAATGTTAAATAAAAAATATTAGATTATGACTAAAATTTATTTTTTTTCTAATAGTTGAAGTCCTTATTTATCTAATAGTGAACTTTTAACTATACCTTACCGTGCAAATTTTTGAGAATTTTTTTTTTAAAAATATGAGTATTACGAGAAAGTAAGATCTCAACAACAATTCTCGAATTTTACTATTATTTATTGATTAGATGGAGTAGAAAAAAACTAAAAATAAGGTTTTTGAAATATTTAGGTTTTGTTTCTTACAATAAAATATATAGATTACCGTGGAATTTATTGAGAAATTAATATTAAAAAAAAATTTCAAGTAACCTAGTTGAAAATTTTTTGTGATTTTTAAATATTTAGTAAAAATATCCAAAAGCATCATAAGAATTGTTCTACAAATTTGCTATTCATTGTATGAATTTATATTAAAAATGTATTGCGTTTTATGAAAATAAATACGAAAATTTTACACAATAAATAGTAAAAATTCATACAAATTGTAGTAATTTTTAATAAAATTTGTAGTAGTATTCCATAATTATTATAATTATAACCTAGAAAAAAATGTTCCTTAATAAAATATTCAATTTATTGTTTTAATATAAAAGATACAAAGTCTTAATTACATTATGTAATAAATAACAGTAATAATAGCGCCCTCAGTCTCAGTTGGCTTTTCTGCACCTGAAAAATATGAAATAAAAATTAATACCAATTGAACTGTTCATACCCTTAAAACGGGGATAATTATCACCTTTACACTGATTTGGATATTAAATGACTAAGTCAGATAACTAACAAAAATGAGAAAGTAGGTATGTCACAATTAAGACAGTAAAACATCATTGAACTTGGCACAAAATTCGACCGTTGGGCGCAACATTCGATCGTTGGCCACAACTATTTTTTTAAAATAATCTACTAAGGTTATTTAAATTAGTTATCTAAAGGTAAATTATTCAGAAACAATAATAAATGTACTTACCACCAATAGAATTTATTAAAATTTTCTCAAACGCATCGGTGCTTATAATATAATAATGTGTTATAGGTACTCGTATATGTACCATGCTTTGTTATGTGAACATGCCGAACGGCTACTGCTGTCTGGCCATTTATGATCGACGTCAGAAAACGTTGGCCAATAGCAGAATTCTGTTTTGTTCACATGACTTAGAATTTCTACAATATAGAATATTTTTGAACAAAATTGAATTTTTTTCATAAGAAGGGATGTAAAGTATTACTATTTTTTGTAGAGAAAATTACTATTTTTTGTAGAGATAATTATTAATATTTGTACAAATTTTTACAGAAGTTAGTAGTAGTAATTACGATAATTGTAATAAATTTCTACTTCTACAAACAATAGTAAAATATACTAAACATTGTGGACTTCTTTCCTATTGTTGTAGCATTTTATTCGACAATTCAATTGCTACAATAATTAATAGTTTTTAACTATAAATTGTAGTAAAATTTTCTACAAATTGTTAAGTATTTTTCTACAAGTCTACTACTACAACATTGTAGTAAAATTTTCTAGTCACATTTTTTTCCGTGCATGTATTTTGAATAGCGGTACTAGCACCACGCCCTTGCCGTGGAATAAAAAAGCTCAATTAGCATTCATTTTTTGGGACCGTATTTCGAGTATGCCGATTCGCTTCCTTATCTTTAGTCTTCATAATCACAGTTTACTTTAAATTTAAATTGTGTATGTCAAATAATCTCCGAGTAAAATGACTGTAACAGACGGACAGACAAAGAGGCACCGAGGTTATTCCATAATTGTTTCTTATTGTCAATTTGTTAATATTAGAGGAATATGGGAAATATTGAGAACAACTTACTAATTTTTTATTTATTGATAATTATAGATATGTATTCGAAATTCAAAGTAATGGTTATGATGTAGCGGTGTTCTTCTAATTGTAATCGGACCTTACCTACTATATTCATTATACGCTAGTTCAGTGATGATGTAACTATGGTTCCATTGACAATTAAAGTGACAGTAGATTTTCTGAGTGCGTTTTGTTTACCTAAATTAAATCGGTTTTTCACTATTATAAATATATTACTAAAGTAAGTAGATAACATGCATCAAATATACAATCGTTTAGTTACCAATTACAAATCTTTAAACTATTTTTTTTGACCTGTAAACAATATTTAGAAATAAACTAAAAACTGTAAAAATGTATATGCCAAATTTATTGATGTTTTTGTTAAAAGTTTGGTTAGAATTAAATGTCAGAGGAACCAAAATGATATCACACCGAACCAGCGTATTGAAACAGGATTTTTTAAATTGTTAAATTATGTCTAATACAATGTAACATATAACATATCTAGATATTAAGAAATGAATATTTCATTTAAAGTTAGAAATATTGATATTTTTGCTAATATCCCAATATCTGCTAAAATAGTATCAAACAACAAATAAACGTACGCCAAATAAATTATAAAATCAATAAAAGTGACATAATGAAAGCTCAAATTTGACATATTTAGTATTTGTATTGTATAGATTTAGGAAATGGCGACTGTTAAAAAGTTAAATCCTGAAAATACTTAATGTCTACCTCCAAATGCGGTTATCCGTCGGGTAACGTTCGAAGTAAATATTTTCGTCGTTTAGGATAGGCAATCAGAAATAACATAAATAACTATGTAGGGTACATAATAGAGCACTACTTTAACCAGAAATTACTATTTATGTAGTTTTTTTTTTTATTTATCACACTCTAACCAGGTATAACCGTATAATTATTTTGTTATTTTATCTTCCTTTAAAAACAATAAACTCACTACAATATCACAACACATTCATCCAAAGCACAAACATTAGTTTGCTGACCAAGGCAATTTCGTTCTGATAACAGCCATTTGGAACACGAAAACACATACATATATCAAAAGGCACTCTGAAACTTTTATAGAAAGACTAACTCTAAGTATGTCGTTCCTAAATAATTATTCTTAACCAAAACATACCTATATTTCTCAGTATTTTAATAAATTAAAATGGAATCTGTAATTTGCAAAATTAAAATAAAAAAAAGTTGTTTCTTTACTTTTAAATGTTTAGTTATGTGGTGAGATTTCTAAACGAAAGAATAAAACCTAAATTCTATGCTACATAATCTATTTATTGATCTTATTAGACACAGGTACCTGAGTGTGACTAGTTTCGGCTCATTGAAACCGTCTTCAAGCCTATAATTTACAATCAGAGGAAAAAAATGGTAAAAACATAAAAATATTAAATATCAATATGGATCCATTATGATCTTCATCAACATAGATATACGTTGATGTTTAATAGATGACCATGTTTTCAATAACTTTGTAAGTTTTTACTCGATGTTTTATTTCATCTCTGTATTTTATGTTATATTTTATACCCTCAAAGGAGTTTATACACGACGGTCAAAGTATAACAAGTGAAGACTCATCTTGCATAATCAAGAAATCAATAAATTAACAAAATTTGGTCGTAAAATACTTTTTGTTAATGTATACCTACTTAAGTACCTACTAAAGCTGTTATTTTGAACCTAAGGAACGTTTAAATTATAAATTATACAAATTTTGGTAGATAAATTGAGTTTATTGGCGTGGAGAAGTTATTGTTATAACTAAAGATAGTCATTGCATTCTTCTGTATACGATAGCTGTGTGCTAATTATTAAAAATGAGAATGCAGTATTAAAAAACATGAAATAAGTAAACTTAGAACATATGCTCATTCAAATCGTGAAGGGGCGCTGAATTAGAATCTCCGAGGGTTTTACAGTCGCGATCACAAAAAAACTCCCCAAAACATAATTTTATACATTCAATCATGTGTAACTCTCCCCTGGGGCCCTAGAAAAAGTTCATCCATTCTGGTTTGTCCAGTGAAACAATTTTTGAGAACGGGGCGCAGCTAATCCTGGCAATGTACAGTGCTCCAATGTCATTCAGGAAACCAAATATTCCTGACAAACCAAAATGGGACCAGTTACTTGAAACGTACAGGTGGGAAATGTTCAGGAGAACCGCTGCGACGGGGAGAGTAAATTTGGCCAAAATTCTCCCTACAGTAGACGCTATTCAACAACATCTAAAGAGGGTCTATTTTCAGGTACAACAATGGCTGCACGGAGACCAGCTGATCATGGACCCAACAAAATATGGGGGGAGAAAGGAAGGTGACACACTAGTGCCTGTACAGATGGAAGAAATACCTGCGCCCAAGAATAATATGGAACTAATATTCTGTGGATGCAAAGGAGATTGTAATCTGAACACCTGTAGTTACAGGAAGCACGGCCTACCTTGCAATCTTGCCTGTAAAATTTGTGAAGGTTCAACTTGCCTTAACACTGAAAGATATTCAGATGAAAACGTTAATGTGCCAGAGACAGAGGCCTCAGATGAGGGAGATGTTCCCGTATGAATACATCAGTCGATGACGAAGAAAATGATCAGACACATTTGAGTTAATAATTAATTAATTAAGGAATGACAAAGTTACAGGTTCATTGTATTCGATTTGAGGCCAATAAAAAATTGTTTTACCGTAAATTACATAAATATTGCGTTTCTATTCATTCTCTTTCTTTTCTCCTCACGTAATCTAGAATCAACAATTGCACGCAGCTATTGCAGTATTGACGCCTCGGAGATGACGTCCAGGTCTAGATTCAGACGCACCAGGTGTCCATGCGGTGTTCGCCGATGCCATATTTGAATTCAGCGACCCAAAACCCCCCCTTTAAAAAATTGCGGGCGAATGATACAAATAATTTTTGCAATGGCAATGATACGGTGACAGACGTAAAACTTGATGACCGTAACTTTCAATAATCTAATCCACAACAAAGGTTTTTGGTTTTGCGTGTATATTTGCCAAGCGTAATAATTCTGATTTTAATATACTTATATTGAGGAAATGGTATATGTTCCTTTGTCTGTCAACCATTCTTTAATTTTATCAACAGTCCAAGAATTCGTTGGACTTTTGTTTAATTTCAGAATGGTAAGGTGCATTGTCTAAAATAATTACGCTGGGCTCACTTAAACCTGGGAGAAGTTTTTCATTCAACCATTTTACAAACATTTCTGTGTTCATATTACCGTGATAGTCACTGGATTTTGATTTAGATGAAAATATTAAATCAGCACCTTCTATAAAACCCGATTTCTCTCCTACACGTAAAATTATGTGTCGCTTCCCCTCTCCATCGGTATGTTTGATGGACTTTACGTTATCATCTTGCCATATTCTCTTGGTTGCACCCCTAGAAAATATCCATGTTTCGTCTAAATATATAAAATTCGCCCCTTCTTCTTCAAATTTGGAATATTTTCTTAGAAAGTTAATTCTTTTGTGCATGACAGAACTTCTTTCACAAAGGGCCTTTCTGTTATCCTCCTTTTGAAATTTGAAACCCAAGGTATGTATCACTTGCCATAGACTTGTTCTGCCAATGTCGTCAAATTTTCTATCTATTAATTCCGAGAGAATTGTATTTACACGGAAAAAATGTGACTAGAAAATTTTACTACAATGTTGTAGTAGTAGACTTGTAGAAAAATACTTAACAATTTGTAGAAAATTTTACTACAATTTATAGTTAAAAACTATTCATTATTGTAGCAATTGAATTGTCGAATAAAATGCTACAACAATAGGAAAAAAGTCTACAATGTTTAGTATATTTTACTATTGTTTGTAGAAGTAGAAATTTATTACAATTATCGTAATTACTACTACTAGCTTCTGAAAAAATTTGTACAAATATTAATAATTATCTCTACAAAAAATAGTAATTTTCTCTACAAAAAATAGTAATAATTTACATCCCTGTTTATGAAAAAAATTCAATTTTGTTCAAAAATATTCTATAATATTGTAGAAATTCTAAGTCATGTGAGCAAAACAGAATTCTGCTATTGGCCAACGTTTTCTGACGTCGATCATAAATGGCCAGACAGCAGTAGCCGTTCGCCATGTTCACATAACAAAGCATGGTACATATACAAGTACCTATAACACATTATTATATTATAAGCACCGATGCGTTTAAGAAAATTTTAATAATAAATTCTATTGGTGGTAAGTACATTTATTATTGTTTCTGAATAATTTACCTTTAGATAACTAATTTAAATAACCTTAGTAGATTATTTAAAAAAAATAGTTGTGGCCAACGATCGAATGTTGTGCCCAACGATCGAATTTTGTGCCAAGCTCATTGATGTTTTTTTTTGTCTTAATTGTGACATACCTACTTTCTTATATTTGTTAGTTATCTGACTTAGTCATTTAATATCCAAATCAGTGTAAAGGTGATAAATATCCCCGTTTTAAGAGTATGGACAGTTCAATTGTTATTAATTTTTATTTCATATTTTTCTGGTGCAGAAAAGCCAACTGAGACTGAGGGTGCTATTATTACTGTTATTTATTACATAATGTAATTAAGACTTTGTATCTTTTATATTAAAACAATAAATTGAATATTTTATTAAGGAACATTTTTTTCTAGGTTATAATTATAATAATTATGGAATACTACTACAAGTTTTATTAAAAATTACTACAATTTGTATGAATTTTTACTATTTATTGTGTAAAATTTTCGTATTTATTTTCATAAAACGTAATACATTTTTAATATAAATTCATACTATGAATAGCAAAAATTATAACAATTTGTAGAACAATTCTTATGATGCATTTGGATATTTTTACTAAATATTGTAGATAATAACTCTACAATACATTCTCCACAAATATTTGGAAATTTTTACTACAAATTGTCCCTGTCCCTATATGTACTATTTATTGTAGAGAAAAAATCTATAATTGTAGAAATTTGTTCTACAATTTTTTTTCCGTGTAAGGTCACATGTTCCTTGTTGGCCCTCATTCGATAAATGATATCACGAATTTAAAATTTCTTTCCATCTGGAATATCTTTCGTTTTCAATGATGGGCGAGTTTTGCGGTGATCTTCTTTCGGCAGTTCACTATTGTGATTTTGTAATACTCCTCTTAATTTGGTTTTACTAATTCCTAAAGCATCGCATACGCGTTGTTGTACAGACATTACCGATTTAAAAGGACCGCCATTTTCTTTTTCATCCGTAAAATACTTATGTACACAACAAATTAGACTATCTACATCTAACACCCGTTTAGGCATTTTTAAAATTTCCACTAAATTTACAATATTCATACAATGTCAACACTTACAAAGAATCAATTCAACTGCAATATTTGTAACAAATTTAGTACCTACCCTAATGTTATTTTAATTTAAATCTGACCATTAGGGCAATTTTACCTAATTTCTTGGGAAGAGGCTTATTGGAACTGGTTGTCAATGACTAATTTGCATAATTTTGTTAATCTAAAACCCGCGTAAGTATAACGAACAGACTGTACCTATTATTCTCAATAATATAATAACTTGATCCGATAGAATCCAATCCATATATTTATTTATTTATTTATTTTTATCACAATTATTATTGTGTTAATACAGTTTATACTTAATATACATATTTTTTTTTCAATTACCTACCCATTGATTGAAACTATTTAAAACAAGAAATATTTATTGTCATATTAAGAAAATTTATCTTTTTCCAAAACTGTTTTTTTACACCTACCTAAGTAGATAGGTAGGATATCATCTTACTGAATTTTTAAAATTAATTAATAAATATTTCAAAAGGTACTACAAAAACGACATGTTATTAATTATAAGATAACTGTTTTTTAAAATATCTGCTTAAAATATCTTCTTAAAATTGTTATTTTCTACATTATACCTCAAACAATATTTCTCTCTGTGATCATAACTTCATTTTCATATAATCCACAGCAATTTAATTATAACTAAAAAGGAATTAAATAACTAAAACGGGCAGATATAAATATTCATAGTCACTTCATTAAATTTAAGTAGGTATTAACAAAGAAAGTCGTGTTAACTTAAATAACAACAGATGCTTTCTTACACTAATTTAGAAATCGTTTCTCAAAACTTACCTCCTCTAAAAACAAAAGAATATTACTCACTACCTCGCTCTGTCGGTGAAGATGGCAATCAAAGACCGTCTTCGATCGAAACAGGTATCTCAAATTTAAGTTTAATTCAGAAACCGTGCAGCCATCTGTGCACGTTTATTGGAACTGAGTGATCGTTGTTTTTATTTTTTATTGGGTTGATCGTCTTATAGTCTGGTCAAATAAGCAACGAATTCTGTTTGGAAACAAAAAATGAGCAAAATTAACAAAAATATTTGTTTTATCGTTTTTGCTTTTATTTATAAAATGTTCATCAGTTTAATTGTTACCTGTGCTATATCGGGTATTATTAATTTGTTTCAGGATTTTCCCATTATGCCTAAAAACGTTTGATTAATGTAATCTCTACATGAAATTATTGTATTGTAACTTATTTTTTCTACACTCACGGATATTGGGCTATCTGCGTATATACTACAAAACGAAATAGTATGCTATTGCTTTCAACTGAACGAATGTATTTCATGTAAATTCTAGGTAGTGAGAACACTGCAAAAAATGAAATCCACCAATCACAGTTCATATTTTGGACAACCTATTATTTCTAAAATTTTAAATGAGTGACAAACTAACTGTATATTTCTTAGTTATTGAAATTAAATATATTGGGGAACCTAGCTTTGGCGTACCTATATTGGCCCATCAGGACTGGGTACTCAACCGTGGCCATGTTTGTGGTTTCCCATCCTTGGGCCAAGACTGGGAGACCCAGCTTTGGCCATGCCTGTAGTTACCCATCCCTGCCCCAAGACTGGGTAACTAAGCCTCAGCCTTACTTGTGGTTTCTCAGTTCTGAGCCAAGGCTGGAATGCTCAGCTTCGACCAGTCATTGGCTAACCAGAATTGGGTCAAGAATGGGAGACCCGGCTTTGGCCATGCCTGTAGTTACCCATCCTTGGCCCAGGACTGGATAACCGAGCCTCAGATTTACCTGTATTTTCCTAGCTTTGGACCGAGACTGGGATTCTCAGCCCTAGTAATTTAGTGTTACAGTGTATATAGTTTAGTTTACAAGTTTAATTTAGTACATCATTATCACTGAGCGAGGCGTGCGAGTAGTGGGTATTAATAGAAGAAGGAAAAGTATAAGGATAAGGTTAGGATAAGTGTTAAGCTCCCTAGCAATTTTGCAGCTTCTTCGTTCGTTTCACGGGAACCAACTCTTCCAATCGAAGGTGTAAACAACACTAGTAGCCTTTTCAAGAAAAAGAAAACTTAATCTCAAAACCGTTAAATTAAACGAAATAGATATAGAATGGAAAAATGAATTCAAATATCTAGGCCTAACCCTGGACAACAAACTTCTCTGGAATACACATGAGAAGGAAATAGTAAATAAGGCCACAAAAGCCAAATGGCATACAGAAACATTGCAGACAAACGATGGGGATGTAACCCAAACATACTGCGATGGATGTATACTGCAATCATCACTTACGGGGCTATATCATGGAGTAATAGAACTAGTTTAGCTACTACGAAAGCTAATATCTCAAAAGTACAAAAACTAGCCTGTGTTTGCATTACTGGTGTAATTAGAACCTGTCCTACGGCCGCAATGGAGGTGATCCTAAACCTCACCCCTCTACATTTGATGATAGAGAAGGTAGCAAAAAGGACACGATATAGAATGATCAGGAACGGAGTAATTGGACGAAAGTCTACTTGCTTTAGGACTAAAGATACCTGGGACATGCCCCAGGATGAAATGCTAAAGAAATACAGTTTAGTGAAAAACTTCAAAACCACAGAGCAAGAAAGAATGGAGCCAAGAATCCATCGCGCTTGCAACCTAAAGACGTGCTATTCAGTGGTATACGGACGGTTCCAAAACCATAGAAGGAACTAGAATAGGAGTGTATGGGCCGAGAACCAAGCATCTTCAAGGCGTAAATTCACGCTATCGAGAAGTGTATCCAGTTTAACATAGAGAGAAATTATCATAGACAAGGGATTATCATCATGTTCGATAGTCAAGCAGCAGTCAAAGCGCTGAGCTCTTAGGTAATCAGCTCAAAAATGGTCTGGAGATGCCTAGAACAATTGAATGAGCTAAGCGAGGAAAATAGAGTTACTCTCACTTGGATCCCGGGACATAACGGGGTACAGGGTAATGAGATTGCAGATAGTCTTGCAAGAAAAGGGGCTCAAACACCTTTTGTAGGACTTGAGCCGTAGAACCGATAATTGGAACGATCTCTTGGGGCTGAGACAGGCCAAGATACTTCTGGGTAAATATAACCAGAAAAGATCGGAAGCCTGCTTCTGCCTGAGCAAGAACAGGCTACATATTGCAACAGGGATCCTTACCCGCCATTGTCGACTAAAAGGACACCTAAGTAAACTGAGAGTAGTAGAGGATAGTGAGTGCAGATTCTGTGAGGAGGAGGACAAAACCTCCATTCACATCCTAACTGAATATGTAGCACTCCAGAATCCAAAAGCACTATATCTAGGAGGATATGAAATAGAAGAGGGAGATTGAAGCCACTTCAAATCCTACACTTCCTTGAGAAAATAGGATTGGAAGGATCGTTATAGACATTGAGACATTTTCTTGGTGCATTAACGATAGAAGATGGCACAATAGATCTTTAAGGTCACAGTGTATTAACACCCCATTCCCAACATAACATAACATAAGTTGCCGATGGATGAATTATCGCAGTAGTACATGTGGGCATTTAATGTTTCCCTAAGGACACCCTCTTGTATGTCGCCTTGTCGGCGCATACGGTGTTTTGTTTCGGTCGCCTTCTCCTTTCTTAACTGCTCGTGGGACTATATGGACACAAGCAAGATTTTTAAAAAGGAATAGCGCGAATACACCGCCCTCAAATCTAATCGAACGGAGCGATTAAACTCCCTCAACCTCTCATGTAGGACAGCCTTACAAGAGAGAAACAAGGGAACAAAAGAAAGGGAATATGGGAATAGAAAAGACACCGTCATTCATCAGTGGGTACGATACCCTCATTGAAGGAGAACGAAATGGCAGGTATTAACATCGCCAAGGGAGCACCAGCTGTGATTTCCAGGACATTCAGTAAGAACCAATGAGGGATCGTACTGATCCAGGAACCGTGGGCCTACGGAAACCAGGTAAAAAGACTTGCATATAAAGATGCAAAGGTAATTTATCATAGTAGTGATAAAGTAGCCAGAACATGTATTATTAAATATTCTTGTCTTTTAGAATTCATGACGCGGGATCTCATTCCAATTCGGGCATGCCTCAAAATTGGAATCAGGTGGCAAGACATAGAACTAGCTACTAGTTACTTCGCAGGTAATGAGCCTGTACCACCCCCGGGAGTATCGAGGTTAGTGGAGTACTGTCAAAGAAGAAATCTGCCATTACTTCTTGGATACGATACCACCGCGAACAGTACCGTATGGGGAAGCAACGATACTAATGAAAGAGGTTAGCAACTTCTAAATTATATTTGTAACAAGAACTTTATAGTGCAAAATATTGGGAATATTTCAACATTTGTAATAAGGGCAAGAAGTGAGGTATTAAATATCCCATTAAGTACACTGAGCATTAAAGATCTAGTTACAAACTGGAGAGTATCGGGCGAACCATCTCTATCTGATCACAAGATAATTGTGTTTAGGTTAGAGACGATCTTAAGGAGGAATCCCAGAAAAACAGATTGGGATAAATATAACACCACACTAAAACAAAATTTATCACGTATTCAGACTATACAGGGTCCCAGACATCCATTAGTTCTAGAAAGCGATCCAGAAAAACTGAAAGAGACAATACTTGAGGCATATATATCAAGCTGCCCCATTCAACTAAATAGAACTAGTAGGAACGTTCCTTGGTGAAACCGACATCTGTCAAACTTAAGATTCGACCTACAATATAAAAATCAGGAAAGCTACACCTAACAGCTTCAGGAAATTTTGTGACGAGATTAATTCTACACCTGTGGCAACAAGACTGCACAGGGCTCTGGTAAAAACGAGATTAGATACAGCTATGTCTCTAAAGAAACCAAATGGAAGCTTCATGGAGAGTGAGAAGCAAAGAGCTCGCTTCTTAGTAGGTCTCGAAAGGGACCGTTGCAGTGGCAAAACACATTTGCATCAGCAATCGTTTAAAGTGGGCTATGAACTTTCTGAACTGTTTAAGTCTCCAGGTGTGGATGGAATATTTCCTACTCTGCTTCAGCGGACACAGGAGGAATTACTACCACATATACTCCGGGGATATCCCGGAATAGTCTGAAACTGGGATATATACCAAAATCATGAAGAAGGGCCAGAGTCACCTTTATTTTTAAAGTAGGGAAAAATGATAATACAAATCCTAAATCATTACGACCAATCAGTCTCACATCCTCTGTAATAAAAACGCTGGAGAAGGCTGTTTATAATTACAGAATTAAAAGCATTCGTAGTTGCTTATTCTCATCGCTACTCTCGTAGATTTCGTACCTACTTTTTTCTTATTATTAGTTAAGTTTGCAATACCCCTATTTTTCCTTTTCCAAGTCTTTAATTTTATAATACCGTAACAATACAATATGAATCCATTAGTGATTTATACATATTGTCAACTATTTAATTTTAATCCTAAGGATTATTGTATTACAGGCCTGAAGGTGGACTTGTGAGGCCGAAACTAGTCGCTGCTGTATTTATTTACAATAAAATTGATGTGGTATTGATTTTGAGGTTTTATTCCTTTCTTGAGATATGGAAAATGTTATCATTCAATATAAATTATATTAAGAGCAATGCTTCATTTATCTTTTAAAACAGAAAACAAATAGAATTGCCAGCAATAGCAACATAATACGGCCTGACAAGTTATAAAAATCCAGACCTGGTCGAGAGTCATTAATTAATTTACAGCAAAATTAAAAAAAAATGTTCGAAGATGCAGTTAATTTGGAACTATTGAAGTCACAGTGAATTCGTTCCTATTTCGATCAATACGAACCGTGTTTTTTTTCTAATTACGGCTACATGTTATAAATAGAGTTACCTAATGGGTTTAAATGGATTAAATGGAATCGATTGGACTTTTATGACTTCACATTTCACTACAATGTGATTTTATGAACACTCCAGGGAATAAAAGTTCATTCAGTGACTGATTTACTACAACGTTAGAGCAATAAGTTTAGAAAGTATGAGAATTAGTCACAAACAATGATAATAAATTTTAAACTGTTATTATTAGCAATTGGCAAAATCCATTTATTTATTTATTTACTTAGCCACATATTAATAGTAGTAGGATACACTATATTTTCTTTGCTTTATTTATTTTTTCCTGAAGTTATTCCAATCTTCTCACCTATAGACCTCAGAATATGCTTTTTGGTCCTATTTCTCAAGTCCGGTCTAAAATCTTTTTTTATTTATTAAACAAATCTCATGAAACTCGAGGCAGTATGTACAGCATATTATACGAGGTCTGTAAATTAAGTAATGACTCTGATTTTTTTAAAAAATTTTATACAAAAAGAATTACAATTCAATATTGTCACCTTCAAAAAAACTTCCTTCTGAGGCCACACAGTGCTGGAGACGTTTCTTCCACTCCTCATAGCAGTGCTGGAACTCCGATACTGAAATAACCTTCAGCTGGTCGGTTACAGCCGTTTGAAATTTTTCGACTGTCCCAAAATGATTTCCCTTGAGGTGACTTTTCAACTTTGGGAAGAGAAAAAGTCACAAGGACTCAAGTCAGGCAAATAAGGAGGCTGAGGAGCCACAGGAATGTTTTTTCTGGTCAAAAACTCGTTTATTGAAATTGCTGTGTGACAAGGAGCATTATCGTGATGCAACACCCACTTGTTCTTGATGTTTGGTCTCACACGAATGACCCTTTTTCGAAGTCTTTCAAGAACCTCTCGGTAAAAGTGTTGATTGACCGTTTGACCTTGGGGTACAAACTCTTTGTGGACGATTCCGTGGATATCGAAAAAACAAACATTTGATCTTTGACTTCGCCATCCTTGCCTTTTTTGGCCTTGGAGAGGTTGAAGTGTGCCACTCCATGCTCTGGCGCTTGGTTTCTGGGTCGTACTCAAACACCCAATTCTCGTCACCAGTAATGACACGTTCCAGAAAATGGGGATCATTTTTAATTGAATCCAAAAAGTCAAGGCACCTTTCCTTCCTGATGTTCTTCAGGTCTTGCAAAAGGTTTTTTGGAACCATTTTTGCGCAGATTTTTCTCATCCCCAATTCATTGGTCAAAATTTGATGAACGGTGGTGTGAGTCAAATTTAACTCTTCCCCTATCATTCTGACTGTCAACCGACGATCTGAACGCACAAGATCCCGGATTCTGTCGACATTTTTATCGGTTCTTGAAGATGAACGCCTTCCGCTTCGTGGTTCATCTTCAATCGACTCTCTTCCTTCTGAAAATGCCTTAAACCACCGAAAAACCGGGGCCCTTGACAAAACACTATCTCCGTAGGCCTGCTGAAGTTTCAGAAGAGTTTCCATTGCACTGTGCCCAAGTCTAAAGCAAAACCTGATAGCACACCGTTGCTCAAAATTGATGTCATTTATTTTTAGAACACAATAGAAAAAACTGTTTAACAAAAACAATCGCTACGCACAACCAAATGATTCAAGCGAGGTCAAACTCGTACTGAAGGTGGATCACATGTTCCTCTGCCGCCCCACTAAGCCCCGCGCTTCCAGTGTTGCCAGATCAAAAGCAACGTTGCCAGTCTCATTACTTAATTTACAGACCTCGTATATTTACAATGTAAGTTGCTTTTAGGAATAAAATAATGTTTTTGGATGAACAATTCAAACCAAGAGCTATTGTGG
Organism: Psylliodes chrysocephalus; assembly: GCA_927349885.1. Lineage (NCBI taxonomy): Eukaryota > Metazoa > Arthropoda > Insecta > Coleoptera > Chrysomelidae > Psylliodes > Psylliodes chrysocephalus. Next base: position 42,711,739 of record OV651820.1, on the reverse strand, counting down.
TCGTTTCTTTCTTGAATAAATTGTGGATATTCAGTCATAAAGTGTTTTACCGTTAGATTCACGTTACAATATTCATAAATTGGATCTGGATTCTTACTGATCAGATAACCACGTGTGAATCGGGTATTACCTAATCTTAGACGCGTTATAGTAACTTTGGTTTTTCGGTCGGGAGGTAACTTTAGCTACGGTTTCACAAACGGTTTCACAAACAGTTTCACTACACGCAACTTATCTGTTGAGGTTTGCCATCGGGTTTGCCACGCACTAAACACTTTTACTTATTTTCTCGGGTCTCTATTGATTCTGTGGAATTTACTGCTTTATGAACGTTTCTGTCAGCTTCTTCATTTTGATATATTCCTATATGTGATGGAATCCAAATGAAAACTATATCCTTCAAAAAAATTGTAAGTGTGTACATACTAAGCAGTAGGAGAAAATGAAAGATCTTTGTGTTTAAAGTGTAGGAGAAAAGGTTTAAACAATTTCATTTTATTTTAAAAATTAATCAAGCGCTTTCACAAGGCATCATCAGGACTCTAAAAAGAATTGTAGACGATGAAGATACAAATTAAGTAAAACTCACTCGTCAAAAAACCGTAAGACAAAAGGAAAAAGACATCAGGTACATCCTATGTTATGTTATGTTAGGTTGAGAATGGGGTGTTAATACACTGCTTTCTAAAAGATACATCGTACCCCCTTCTGTCGCCAATGTACTAAGGAAATGTCTCAATGCCCATTACGACCTTTCCAATCCTATTTTCTCAAGGAAGTGTAGGATATGAAGTGGCTTCAAGTTAGGTAAATCTCCTTCTTCTATTTAATATCTTCCTAGATATAATGCCCTTGGATTCTGGAGTGCTACACATTCAGTTAGGATGTGAAAGGAGGTTTCGTCCTCCCTCTCACAGAATCTGCACTCATGAAAGGAGATTTCTTCCTCCCTCTCACAGAATCTGCACTCACTATCCTCTACTACTCTCAGTTAGTTAGGTGTCCTTTTAGTCGGCAATGCCCGATAAGGATCCCTGTTACAATACGTTGCCTGTTCTTGCTCAGGCAGATGCATGCTTCCGATCTTTTCTGATTATATTCACCCAGAAGTATCTTGGCCTGTCTCAGCCCCAAGAGATTGTTCCAATTATCGGTTCTTCTACTGCCCAATTCTTTTTTAATCTCTCCTAATATTATGTTACTGCTGATACCGCAGAACGGCTCAGGTCCTACAAAGGGTGTTTGAGCCCCTTTCCTTGTTAGACTATCTGCAATCTCGTTACCCTGTACCCTGTTATATCCCAGAACCCAAGTGAGAGTAACTCTATTTTTCTCGCCAAGCTCATTCAATTGTCCTAGGCATTGACAGACTATTTTTGAGCTGATTACGTAAGAACTCAGCGCTTTGATGGCTACCTGACTATCGGACATGATAATAATCTCTTGTCTATGATAGTTTCTTTTTATGTTAAACTGGATACACTTCTCGATGGCGTAAATTTCCGCCTGGAAGATGCTTGGGTATTTTCCCAAGCTTTCGGAGTGCTTGGTTCTCTGCCCATACACTCCTATTCCAGTTCCTTCTATGGTTTTGAAACCGTCCGTATATCACTAAATAGCACAGGTACATTTTACATCAGTTACGAAATCTGGCCAACGTGAGCGAGGTGGTGGGACTCGATGTTGTGTGACAGTTAATATGATGATGTTGTTGGGGTTGGAAGAATTGACAAGTAATAGGGCACGGTATATAACAATTTCTGTATAGCCTATGTAATTTTTCTTAAGTCTTTGCAAGATTTGGATTATTAATTGTCTGTTCCTTGTATTTTTATTAAAGAAGGTCAAGGAGGTAATAATTTTTGGGTTATTAAAATTTCCCACGCAATATCCATCTGGCCTCGCAATAAAATAGCACCGTCGAATGTTGTGCACCCATATCTTTGAAAAGTGTATTAAATATTCTTGATTTTAGGGATCCCATTTTTATATAATTTACTACAGTTACAACCGTCTTTAGCACAATTTTGAGACAAGGACTCATTTCTTTGGAAGCCAGAGCCACTCTATGTTTGCCTCATTATTAAAATCATTTATAATATGTATCAAACAAAACGATGATGTTGCTCTGAGTTCTATAGGTTTGCAGAAAAGTAGTTCTTCTGCCAATATAACATCACAAAATCGGACAAAGGCAATTATATGTGCGTCTTTATTGCTATCTGTTGCTTGACGAGGCAAACTGAATCGATAACAATTTTTCACGCAACTTTTTAAGAAGTTGATGCTATACATCTTCGACAATATCACCAATTCGGCGGGCAACAGTATCATTTGAAAGAGGTATGGATTGCAATTGTTTGGCAAATTATCTCCACAGTTTCTACAATCTCTATCGCAGCTGGCAGAATAAGGTCTTTACCAATGGTGTGAGCCTTTTCACATCTAGCTATTTTATATGATACGTTGGAAAAGGCAAGTAAAGCTTTTTCTTTCACAGACAAAGTATTTTTGAAGAATGCTGTTTGCTCTTCACATGACTTTAATTTTAATTTAAAGAATTCTTGGGACTTGTTAACGTACTTACTATGAAATGTTTCCAAATGGTTTATTAGGTTTCATGCTGTCTGCTGCCAACATTTTTAATCAAATGACACACACATGTTTTTCTTCTACATTTATTTTAGTAGTGGTAAATCCAAAATTTAGATATTCTTGCGAAAATTTTCTTGATTTTATCTTCGAAACCATGGTCAACTGTGCACTTATTGATGCTTCACTATATTCTAATACTCGCGTACGTCCAGTTAAAATGTATCCATATATCTCTATAAATTTACTGCCGTAAAATTTGTGTACTTATATAAAAATACGGTACAGTTACACAAAACTTACAAAATTTGGCACCGCGACCTCTAACAGCCGTAGCATTTATACACGCTTGCTCCGCTGTCGAGCAGACCTTACATATTGTTTACAAACCGAAACCATGGTCGTAGCGACGGTAAACCGCTAGAATGTTCGATATCCGTCCTTAGATGACAGAGAGCAGATGTAGCAGAGCGGCATTTCCAAGTTTCAATAAATTCACCTATTCTCTGTAATTAAGTTCAATATTAGGGTTCTAGACCTAGAGTGTAGGGTCTAGGGCACTAACAACACCATACACTAAGGGAATTAGGATCAAAATTTTCAACGCATAATATGCGTCGTATTTTATTATTACATGAAAAAGAATGGTAAGTTGGCGCCATAAAAAATGTTATTGAAAATTGAGCCCCGAATACTGAAAGGTTGAAAAACGCTGCTCTACTATTTATTATAAATAATTCGTTCGTAGCAGCCTTTGTGGGGGCTCCGCAAAGAAAATAATAAGTAATAGTCATAATAAAAAAAAAAGAAGCAGTACTATCACTACAAAAGGGAGGGACTTGGCTTGAGGACGTTTTTTTGTGTTTAGGGCTCCGTCAAATATTTCGTTTTTCGAAAAGGTTCCGTCACCAAAAAAGTTTAAGAACCACTGATTTAGAATAAGCGTTATCATCAAATAGACATCAATAAAGCAAAATTTCAAACATCTGGATTCAAGAAAGTTTATTAAAATTTCTTACGTGGTAAACTTTGAAAGATGATTAGACTGTGAGTAATTTGAACTTCATCTTATTCAGACAAACCATATTCTCAAGAATTGTCAAAGTTTATTAAACATTTTAATGAATGTTTTTGCAACCGGTTGCAAGATTAGATAACATTTGTTTAACAAAGAGTTAGATTATATTTGATTCGAGAGGATATTATTTGTCCTTGTCCACTGGGAAGGTTTCAGATCTATTGTGGGACTACGTTATTTACCTTATGTCTAGCTTATCTTCTTTATTAGATTTAGTAGCTTTGACAGTAGCTCCCGCATGTAGTTAAATCTTTATCTTTGTCGGTTATAAGCAGCTACTGTTTGATTTGGACCAGAACACTGCTGCCTCTTAGGTCTATTGTATTCCTTTACTTTCTCCGTATTCAGGTACTATCTTTGGAATAGTCCTGTGTCTTTGGTTAGTTGTACTAAGTTCCCTACCGAGAGTTCCTGGGGCGTTATTTTCGGTTCTGGGCCGAAAAGAGGGAGACGCCGCCTAGCAAGAGCTTTGCATTTGAAGATAACATAGTATGAGGTTTCTTCTTCCATACACGTGGTGGGATCATTATGTAATCCCATCACATGAAGGTGTTTCAGTAAGCAATGTCGCGTTAGTAATCCCACAATGGTGGATATCTGAGGTCTTGCGAGTTGTAGTACCTCAGTAGGCATGCGTGGATTTGGTCCCCTTATCATGAGCTTACTGATTATGTGTCCCCTTACCTGTTGCTAGTAAATTTGGTGTTTTGTGATTATTCACCTGTGCACTGCCTGTTGAGCAGAGGTCTTGCTTATTCCAAATACAGGTTTGGATTCTTATAATGGTGGTTCTGATCCCTCTTTGGCGAGTTCATCAACCTTTTCATTTCCTTGGTTATCTTTGTGTCCTGGTACCCACGCTAGTTTAACCATGTAGTTACATGCTTCTGAGAGTTAGAAACCTCAATGTAGTCAATTCTTCACACTGGCACTGATTTTTCTCTTTTTCTTCACAGAACCTGCACATTGTTACATCTGCTGGATTGATGACGCACATGTGCATTTTTAGGCAAAAGTGTCAGGTAAGAAGACCTACTATTATCCTTAGGATTTATCGTCTTTGATCTGGCTGATGCTTCCTTAATTAACCGTTTGGCATGTCTTAACCCTTGAACAGTTGTTATGCCATTCCTGAGACTTTTTTGTATTCATTGTTTTATGGATGCCTTGCATAATACCTTATCAAATCCACAGATGCCTTGTGTGAGCCTTCTCGGGCTAGTTCGTCGAGATTAAAATTCTTATAACCCATAAATATTATACTGAAAGAAAAATATGCTAAAAAGAAAATGACTAATGGCAATGCTTCCCTTCGAAAATTCTGCCTGGAGCTGCCCTTGTACCCTGATCTCCTTCGTGGCCTAGTAACCAGGCTATGGTAACTGTGTTTTGACTACTTAGCTCTGGCACGTTTTCTAGGCAATCGTGTTTTGATTTATGGTTAGAGAATTGCCTTGAGATATCAGAGTAGATGGCAATAATTTTAACTTAAACTTGCTGATTTATTTTAATTTCTCTTGCACAATGTTGTATGGCTCGTAGACTCAGCGAAATCATTGTTTTTGGCTATGATTTTAAGATTCCATTACCGACTCATTCCTTGATTTTTGAACCATCGATATACCAGACGAGTTCAGCCTCTATGGGAAGTCTCTATTTCAAGTATTGACAAAGATTTGTCTTTATCTAAGCATATTATCAAATAATGTTACAATTGAGATTAACGGTGCCAAAATTACCTAAAAATTATAAAAGTATTGACCTGAGAGACCTTATATGTACGTATTTTTAAACTTACATATCTTTACTGGTTTAATCAACAAACAAACTAATAATAAAACCACAACCACATGGATAATTTGAAACTTCTTGCAGCCAACTATAAGAAGGAAAATGAAGTCGACAGAAATGTCATGATCTTTTAGGACATGTTAGGGAAGAATATAACCGTCATTTGTATTACCCAACGAATAACAGCTTTTCTCTTTCACATCACATTCGAGTTTCGTGTTTGTTGGCTGTTTTCATTTTTGGTGAAACACGTATTAGCGTTACTGCAGATTTACCACCGATATACAACTCCATAAAAATAAAGTGGATTCGCTAAAGATATATAGCGAAAGTGTGCCAAAATTATTTTGTCTACATGTTTATTACAAACCGTATATAATTTCATACATTTTAAACACATACAAATAATATAAAATAATTTAGGTCAAAAGAAATAGCTATACAGGGTTCCTACTATTTAATAGGGACATTATTGTTATTTCTGTAACAGATAAAAATTTGGTTGAATTAGACAAAAGTTGCGCAGTTGTTTTTATTAAAATGGTGTCAAGAAACCTTTTATATCTATAGGAAGATTCAAAATATCGGACAAAAAAAATCAAAATTGTCATTTATTTAAATTCTTTAATTAAGATCGGTAAAAAAAAATGTTTTACTCTCATTTACAGGCGGTTTTTAAACCAGGGTTTAATAAATTTAAGGTCTTTTTCGACTTTTAGCTTTAAATCTTTATATAAAATTACCGTATCACCAGCGTGTGTAATAATGGTGCCTGCACTTGTTATAAAAAATAAATTAAATAGACGTTGAATGATATAGGACCTTAAATCACTGTATATAATATTAATTTAAACACGCTAAGGTCTATTAGATAAATAGCTTTTAAAAAATGTCAGCGTTTTATCTCTTACACCAATATTTTCAAGTGACTCAAAGAGTAAAGCATGGCTATAATTGTGTCAACTGCCTTTGACAAGTCTATGAAAACACAGAGCAGGCCGGCTGTTAACTACAGATTTATACATTCCTTTAGTTAATTTTAAAAGTTTTTCAAAAATTTTAAGGAAATTAGGATGTAGGATAAACATTGATTAATCGCCTGATCAATTTCTCCTTCTGATGAAAATGTGTCCACGTATAATTTGTTTTGAGGTTGTTAAATAACCAGGAATCACACAACCAAATCAGGCTAGTATAGTTGATCTTCAAGTACTTGCGACTTTATTTTGGCCCAAATATTAAATAGTTTGTTACACTTTTCGGTTCTTTAAGTTAAATTACTTTTACTAAACCTGCTACGGAAGAAAACTACGTACGTACTATTCTTAACAGATCTTTGCTTTTTCACCGTTACATCTTCCTATATCCACATTCGGCTCTTCTGTTGAGTAGGAACATCATAATATGAAGTAATTTAACTTAAAGAACCGAAAAGTGTAGCAAACTATTTAATATTTTGGCCAAAATAAAGTCGCAGTACTTGAAGATCAACTATACTAGCCTGATTTGGTTGTGTGATTCCTGGTTATTTAACAACCTCAAAACAAATTATACGTGGACACATTTTCATCAGAAGGAGAAATTGATCAGGCGATTAATCAATGTTTATCCTACATCCTAATTTCCTTAAAATTTTTGAAAAACTTTTAAAATTAACTAAAGGAATGTATAAATCTGTAGTTAACAGCCGGCCTGCTCTGTGTTTTCATAGACTTGTCAAAGGCAGTTGACACAATTATAGCCATGCTTTACTCTTTGAGTCACTTGAAAATATTGGTGTAAGAGATAAAACGCTGACATTTTTTAAAAGCTATTTATCTAATAGACCTTAGCGTGTTTAAATTAATATTATATACAGTGACTTAAGGTCCTATATCATTCAACGTCTATTTAATTTATTTTTTATAACAAGTGCAGGCACCGTTATTACACACGCGGTGATACGGTAATTTTATATAAAGATTTAAAGCTAAAAGTCGAAAAAGACCTTAAATTTATTAAACCCTGGTTTGAAAACCGCCTGTAAATGAGAGTAAAACATTTTTTTTACCGATCTTAATTAAAGAATTTAAATAAATGACAATTTTGATTTATTTGTCCGATATTTTGAATCTTCCTATAGATTTAAAAGGTTTCTTGACACCATTTTAATAAAATGATATGTATGTTTCATTCCCCTTTAATATTTTTGATATATTCGATGGCAACCATCATTCAACAT